>VYYI01002084.1:0-16218 GCA_021029175.1 Bilobella aurantiaca
TTATGACAAGCGAAACAATACGTCGGGGTCCAAACAGAGTTGAAAGGCAATCAAGAGCAATTGGACTGTTGGAGCTGAAATTATAGGGAATTAGGTCCGAAGGCCTTTCAAGGCTTTACTCCTCGTCCCTATATACGCAGTAGCACAATCTAACATAACTTTTACATCACGCTGCATTCACCTTCAAATAGTATTAACATGTCCACACTAAACCTAAACCTAACGTAACCAAAATTATAGAATAGCAATCAAGTAGCACAAGGCCTAGACCAAAGTTCAAAGCCAACTCAAGTAATTAGAAAACCTAAAAGTATTTGCAAGATTTATATATATATATATATAATTAAGTAAATAAAAATATATAACGATAAATAAAATAAAAAAACGAAACAAATAGAGCTGTTTCGATGGTCAGATTTTGAAAAAGTGAGTTTTTGTGCAACCTTCCCCACTACCATCCTATCCTACTTACACTCCGCTTTTCTATATAGGAATATGGTGGACAAGTTTGTCGGAAATCCTTTCCCATAAATTCCGATAATAATTTATTAGGACTGAGTGAATATAGGATTCAATAGAAGGCGGTTGAATGAGTGGTAGAACCGAATAGTGAGTCACACTTGGAGTAGTGTAGCATAAGTGGTAATATTAATTCAAGGTATTTGAGAGCGGATTAGGAAGTCATGGTCGGTAAAAGGCGCTTCTCCGCCTGGCGGCGTGTGGACATGAATGGGGTTGGGTGGAGTCATGCGTGACAAGTGGGCCTAGGACGGAGGATCTGAGGTCGAGAGTCCTCAGTCGCTGCCCATTACGTCAATGACTTCTTGGCAGTGGTAAGTGCTCGGAGTGAAAGGAGTGTCGGGTAATAAAGTTCAGGGAAATGTTTTTGAAAAGACCAAATCTACTTCCGTTTTGGAATGGACTCGGAGCCTGGCTTATAGGGGAAACGGAAAAAGTTCTCCATTCCACAAACTTCTGCGCCCTCCCTCTCCATTTGCCCCTAAAGTGTGGAAGGCTCTGTATAATTAAGCCTCTCAAAACCTTAATGGCAAGGAGGCAACTTTGAATTGAGGAGGGAGGAGGGCACATAATGTACAAACTTATTTAGTGTCATTCTCATAATCATCTATCTCACTATCCAAAGTATCCGCTTGACTAAAGCAAATGGTACATTGCTCGAGTATAATTTCAAATACGGTGGTATTGAAGGTATCAAATTATTCAGGACAAATAGGCCTGCTAAACTTTTTTTTAGTTAGAAAGCAGTCACATCTGCATCATATACATCTGTGTTTGAAATGTAGATGATCGTATTATATAAATATAATTATTAATTTATGTTATTCATACTTCCTATGATAAAAGTGAAATGATGAATGCGTAATGCTAGGCAAATGGGAACGTTTTAGGTCCCATTGGTGCAATCCCGTGGTTCACGAAGGAAGTTCACCTTACGGTAATTACATAATTACAGTAATGCTGACTGTTAAGTTTTAAAAAATTTGGCGGGGCAAGCTTATCATAAAAATTACATACATTGTTCATAGCATTCACATTTGCTAGAGCAAAATTTTCTCCTTATATCGAATTCCGAGACCTAATGAAAGACTTAAAGTAACCTATTCTGTTTTCTGGTTTGAGTAAACTACTATTAATTTTTATTGTATGGAAACATTGCGTTAAGTGGTGGAATTATAGATATAAATGCGTTACACTTTTTGGTTTAAAAAATGAAATAACTTAAAAATATAAAGCTTAATTTGTTTATATTCGTGAATTCTTGTTTTATGGTACTTATTCATATCCCGCCGCATGCTCACTCTCTTTTCCAACATGCGTTGAAAACTATAAACTGTTAAAAATCAGATATAGCAGGGCCTTAATAAACAAATTTCTACTTCGGCTGCCGAACTCCCATTTGCAAAACACAAATATATAAATAGAGATTTGAAAACACAGAATTCGACTAACAATGGCTCTAAAATCTTGAGGCTACAAGGCTCTTTGGGTTGAGGTTAATGTCTGAATCCATAAAGTTTTAGTCTTGGAGAGCAATTAAGGGCCCCCTTTGGTTCAGTGTGGTGCCTACGAGTACGGCTGCTGTGCAGAATTTAATTGCTTGATAACATTCAACGACCCTTTCAACAGATTTCCCATCAAGTCCATAAAACAACAGGGGAAGAAGCAGGGCTTCTAGGCCTCCTGAAGCATTGTTCCCGGGCTCAGGGCCTCAGCCCTTCAAAGTTAAATTACAAGTGAAAATATTGAGGCGGTGCCCTTTTCGCCTGCGTCTCGTGAAACAAAAGGGCGAATTGTTATTAAAGGGCGGCTCATAAGTGTCATGCGAAAGACAGGAGGGAAACAACCCAAAAGTCATCTCATGTCAGGAGTGATGATGAGATTAGAAAACAAATGGAAAGGGGGCTTACAAAATTAATGCTAGAGCAGGCCTGCTTGAATTGGAGGGCCTTTCCGCCTGCCTCGCAGGGGCGACAAGGCCTTTTCAAATAAAATGCTATTTGTTGTTTTTTTTTTAGGAAAATGGAAGACAAAGTCCTTTGTTTTGGAAATTAATCTCCTACTCCCCGTCAAATGAAAATTCCGCAGAGTGTGACTTCTGACGGACGGGAGCTTAATAGAATTACAAAACAAAAGACATATTCAAACAGAAGAAGAGGCCCTTCTGAATTACGTGCGGAAGCTCAAAGGCAAAGATAAACAAGGGAGGCCCTCGAGTAAAAAATTTAACACTTTCAAACTAACAAAACAACTGCACTAACTGGTTTAGCCTTTCCACTTTACTAATAAAATTACTTTTCTCTTCGGGAAATGGCTTTAGCAAGTGGACACTTTGGAAAGGAAGAGTAGGTAAACTGTTGTAAAACGGATTTTTAAAAATATAATGCGGTTTTAGGGCCCTTAGAATTGTTTATTTTATGATATATGGAATTTTTGGGGAAGCTTTTCAACAGAATTTTAACCGCCTGCTAAGGGGCGGGTTAACCCTTTCAATTATTGATAATTTGAAATCAGAAAATTGCTACATTTGGGTACTTTTGGACCCTTTAAGTGTCACTTCAACTGGTCAAGGATACGGAGTTAAAACAAAGGTTCATTTGGGGCTTAAATTCAAAAACAAACATTTGAAATAGGTTCAATCGTTCTAGAGTAAAATCGGAGTCAGACGGACGGATCTATCGAAAACATGAAATAGTTTCGCTACTTAATATACGAAATGTGTGAAAAAATGTTTTGTTGTAGATTCTTGATTTTTTTTTCTCAAATTGTACAACTTTGCTGTATAACATTAAATTTTATTTAACAAATACTCATATTGATTATGCTTCAAATTAAAAAAAAGGTATGGTTCCTAAACGGCATTATTTGGAAGAATTCTGAAAATTTGAAATTGAAGTTGCTTGTAAAAGCAAACTGGCCGCATACCTTAGCCCAAATTGTATTAGATTAACATGTAGGAACAAGATTACATTTCACGTTATCGAGCACTGGAATGTTAGGAAATCGCAACGGGGGCTACGTCTCTAGCCGTTGTTACTCTGCGTGCACCTTGATTGCACATAAAGTTGTGAAGCCTTGAATGCTATCCAATCTGATGTAAAATTGGAGAAAAGTGTAGATATAAACTGTCAAGATTTTATGAATATGTTACGAGTTGATTGGAGGGAGTATAAAGTAATTAATTCAAAAACAAGGGATAAGACTATGACAATGTTGACTATCGGAAATACTACTTTGCTTTCTCCCAGTCAAATGGGTTTGTTGCGTGTAGTGGGCTCCACTGGGCCTGATTTGCATGCTAGGCTCTATACGAGGCCAAAGCGCCTTTCCCTGATTACTCCCTCGAATCAGAGTGGAAATTGGCCTTTGGCACGGTACTTGGCATTTTCCTTTTCAAAACATGACAGGCACGCACCTAGGAGGCGTACAGGTGGAATTTCTACCTACTTCCACACACCAATACATAGAATTACAAATATGAGTCTCGAGGTATTTTCCCGAAGGTTCTGAATTCAATGTGTGGAAAACGCAAAAGTGAAAAAAAAAGGAAAAAAGCCTAACACATTTCTGTAAAAAAGCCAAACAAGCCTGTCCTACCACCGAAGAATTTGTTTATACTTATGTTGTCATACGTATCATTGTTTTTAAATTTATTAAACTTTTTTTTTCTAAAGAATCTAACTAAAACTTAAAACTGAAGTAAAGACATACTCTGAAAAAATGTTAATAATTTAGATATAAAGCAAACAACATTCGGCTGTTTTGAATGTTTATTTTTAAATTTGATGTAGGAACTTGAAGCAATGCTTGTGGTTTTCACATTAAGCTTAAATTTTAAAGCACTTGAAGAGATACGCACTTACTTTGAACCCACAAGATGCAGACTGGTAAAGATGAAACATTAAAGTTAGTTATCGTTTTGCAATAAACATAGGATGTGCAGAAACATATTTAATTTTAGCGTTCAATGTATTAGAGAGCTGTGCAAATGGCCGGAGTAAAATTAACGTGATTTCTGATCGTAACATTATGTCTATTACGTTGGGCGTAGAGTAACTAATGCTCAAACGATCCGAATTGTACTAAAAATAGATGCGTAGATTACATAAAAGTGTTTTTACTATTTATGTAATGTGTAAGTTATTTAAGTACTACTATTTTCTTAGATATTACCAAACTTATGGTACATAAAAATGAACAGATCCCAACTTAAAATCACAAAAACTGTCACATTTTGGCAAGAGAATCATAAAAAAAATGAGTTTTTTCAACTTTGGCACCAGAGAAGTGCGCAGTTTAAGAAATTTTCATCAATTAAATTAACCATAGTATTTAATAAGGAGCTCAAAATTTACCATAATGTTATATTGGTATTCAAGCAGTGTTAATTCTGTTCCTCCCTATTACACGTGTCTCAACGTAATTGATTTCAAGAAAGTCTTCTTGGAGGGATACATTTCAAGAATAATATATGCACCACTTTATGCTACTGCACGGTTTCAACAACCAAATCACAACCGCGTAATGGGAGAGGCCAACAGTAGGAAAATTATGATGATAGGCTTTGAGAGTTGTGATTATAAAGCAAAAGCTTTTACAAAATCGAATCACAGCGAAACAGCGCAAAATTGATTAATGGTAAATGCCCTATTCTAATGCACTCCTTACCCTATACTTACCATATCCCTCTCCTTAACTAATTACAAGGTTTCCCTCTGCTCAGGCTTGATTCACCAATGTTATTTATACGAAACACAGCTCAACTCCCAGACTAATCAGCCAAAACGCTTAATTGAAATCCCAATTTGAATATTCGAGAGCACAACTCAAAAGCAAAACTTGATTTCCCCTTCAACTATTGATTTTCTTCCACTTTCACCCGCCTTTCTAATGTTCTCTGCTCCATGCACTTGAATCTTTTTTTTTTTTTGAAAAATTGCATAATATTCATCTGATAGCAAAAAAAACGTCAGAATGCTTAAGGACGGATGAAAGTGAAAGCCTGGGCGGGTTAAGCCTCCTAAAAGTTCTCAAGCAGGCCTGGGCCTCACTTGGCTAAAAAAGGGCAATATATCAAGGAATCAGGGGCAGATGGGCTTATTTGTAATCAGGACGAGGACCAAAGAGAGAGTAGGGGGCCCTTGAAGGTTCAAGGGATGAACAAAGGGAGGACTAAAAAAAATCCTACCTTGAAAAAAGTGAAAGAAAGGAAAAGAAAGTCAGGGAAATGGGAGGCGGGAAAAGACAGTGAGAAACTATCCACAACAGCTCGTAAATCAAATTCTGATGGGAAAATCTTATGAACAAGACATCGATCACTCCCAATCGATCCCCCTGACATAGGAAAAAATGTGAAAAATGTGTTTTTCAAAAGAGAAAATAGGGGCAAAAGGAGAGAGGCAGGTTTTTCCTTATTGCATCTAGACGGAAACTTAACATGCTTTTGGAAGTGGAAAATTACACTTTAGAGAGCAACTCCCTCCCAAAAAATCCGTCTCACTCACTTTCACCATTTCTCCTCCCAGTACAAAAGACGGAGAAAGCAAACGGATTTCGTTTATTAAACAAAAGGGCCCAGCCTAAAATCCACTTTTGCTTTCCCCGAGAGGAGAAAAAAGCATTTTCGAACCTTTTTTTCAAATTGAGGGCAAATGAGCAATAAGTAAAGTTATGCAAAATCAGGCCTTCGAAGGAAAAGTGCTCGAGAACGGAATGCTCAAGTAAGATTTAATAATAAAATTCCAGGAATGCTTTCCCTAGCCAAATCTTCTTCAAATCCCTTCAAACAATCAAATATTCAAATCATGTCATGGCTCTACTAAAAAACGACCATCGTAAAAACAAAAATGCTAATGATCCCTTGAGAGTAGAGTGTGTTGTCAAGTTCAAAATTGAAAATTGAAGTAGCGTTGCAAAAACGAAATTTGCGACTTTTCAAAAGAATGGACAGGGCTTAGGAGGCAATTTCCATTTTTGAGGCCTAAGCTTGAAAAATTCCTTGCTATTTTTTTTCTTTCGGAACTAGCTGCTACGCGGCGTAAAATTGCAAATTACAAAAAATACCCAAAGGCCGGCAGGTAGTGTTTGGGCACTATAAATGTGGGAGAGGAGATAGTAATTCTTAAGCCTAGTTTAGAGCTCTGTCCAGGACTATAATTTAGCTTAATGCAGAGGGAACCTGGGAGAGGCGAAGGAATGAAAAGGAAATCGATACAAAGGGAAGGCGGGAGAAAGCACTACTTTACTTTCACTCCTTCATTTCCTTCAACCTAAGTCTGAGTTAGTCGTGCCCAAATACCCAAACGCCTTTTCCTTTCATTTTAAAAGTTATTGGAGTGGTCTTCTACGTTCCCTAGAATCTAGGCCTCCTTTCCGCGAAGGCAGAGGCCCTTGGTGGAGACTAAAATCCTTTTGTGACGAAAAAGGGAACATCACGCGTCAAGGGAAAATGCATATTACGAGCTCTTGGTGCCTGGAAGTTTTCGTTTTACTATCACGAGTCACCAGGCACAAGGCTCAAATTCTCTTTCAACAGCAACAGTATCTTGGGCAACTTCCCGTGATAAAAACCGGCGGATGCATTATAATCGGTTTCAAGTTTTTACCAGTTTTACAGTTCATTTGCAAAATTTTCTTTGCACCCTATCGACATATGTTTAACGTAATTTCAAACCTGATAACAAAAAATAAACAACTTGCACACATTTTTGCATTGTATTTCACAATACCCAACTAAAATATGACAATTTTCATTAACTATTAAAACAACTATACAGAATTCCATTTCCCAACCTTTCCTTTAATGAAACAATATAATAAAATCTGTACAACAACTTTTACTGCCTGCAACATACTAAAACTTGAACTTAACTACCAATGCTCATGTACCGAATGACCAAGTTTACATAAAAAAAAATATGTTTAGGTGCTATTAAATAGCATAAATATATTGACGTAGAATACATGGCATTATTAGTTTTATTTTTTCGTGATATGAATAAATAATACGCTTCATCTCTAAAATTTCAGCGTGTTTAGTTGCAATTAACTAGTTGTCATTATTGTGACATGGTGTAGGCACGCAAAATAAGTCCGGTTTTAATTCACTTAAACTAAAATGCACCATTCTCCGCATCTCTGCATCTTCGTGCTCCAGAAAGAGAAAGACCTCAAAACTACCTAAATTTAGAGAGAGAGGAAAAACTTTCTCTCACTTTCTCTTTTGAGAATGAAAAGTATTTTGCATTGGAATGCTCTAATTTTGAGTTGGGCTGTAAAATAAACAGCTTACCGTTAATAAGATATTTGAAAGCCCTCTCTCCTCCCTCCGCTACTTCCGTTCTTCAAATTCCAAATTCCCGTACACACTTTCCATTTCCAGTTTACCTTAGCCGGAAGAGAAAGTCAAAGTTCATAATTTCCAGGCTGCCTAACCCTAACACCGCAACATTAATCTCCTCGCTTTAGGTCCGTCACCTTCCGCCGAAGTGCAGGGAGAATGGTTTTAGTCATTTCATGAGGCTGACTAGCAAGTAGGGAATAAAAGGACGAGATATAAACTGACGGGAGATTTAAAAACTTTGGCTCCTTCGGGCCCTGAGAAGGGTTTATGGCCTTTGCAAGGCTAAAGCTTATGCTAAGGATCCAANCTTTGCAAGGCTAAAGCTTATGCTAAGGATCCAATGTCGAAAGACACTTTCTCGAACATAACAATAAAGGCGGAAATGGTCTTGATTTTGTGGACCACTCCCAACCCAAAGACTTCAACATCTTATTCCCCGCCATCAAATTTAAATAAGGAAACAGATAGAAGGGACTCAAGCACCCTTGCACTCCACCGTTTTATTTGGCACATTTACATTCCAGAGCAAAGGAATCTGCAAGGACTAAAAACTCAAAACGGCACCCGGGGATTTCAAAAATACTCCAATGGCACCTAACCAAATTCCTTTACATTCAAAACTCGGGAAGTTTTTTTAAAAAGCGTCTCAAAATTGGCCTTATTTTGAAATTTGGTTATATATATGATATTGTTAAAAAATTTAAATAGTAGTAGTGAGTACAACTGGAGTAATATAATCATTTTTGATTGTGGGATTAGAAAACGAAAATCATTAATATTTTACTTCATTTATTTGATGAAAAAAGGTAGTTGCGACCACGAACAAACTGAATTATGATCTGTTCTGATCTAAAATAAATATGAATAATAAATATATTTTTTTCAATAATTTCTAATATAGGCTCGACTCGTTGTTTAACTAAACTATTATTTTCAACATATGTCAATCTCTTTTTCAACATGTTCAAACTTATGTCATTATTTTCATGAAAAATAATTCAACTAAATTGTAATTATTTAAAAACGAGGTTTCGTTGAATTTTATCTTTGAAAATAATTCTAAGTGTTGAATTAAACAAAGTTTAGCAATTATAAAAATGACATAAATCATTGCTCATAGACGCTAAGAATATTTCTACGGTAAGTACATCACGCTCAAATCAATTTCGAATTGTTTTATAATAGATTGCATTTTTTACTTTAAATAAATATTTCAATAGTTTTAGTTATCTGTTTATGAATTTTGTCAGTGCATTTAGTTTTAAATTTTAGTATATATTTATTTAAAATTCTTCCACTAGTCAAATTTATGTTAAATGGTGTGTAATTTGAAGATAAGCTAGTAAAAATGCCTCATGTCAAACAAGATAACGTCATGTTGCGTTGGAAGCAAATGGTGAAACTACTTCTATTACATCTAATTTGCCCAAATCAGCAGGAAATCGTGTGTTGGTTGAAATGCATTAAAACTAGTTCTACTACCGCTTCGTACTTGCTTATTTAGCACCAAGATTCCAATCTCAATGTACGTGCAGCTGCTAATCTCTTTCCTAGATCATCGGCTATTAACCCATCAAACATGGAAACGTAACTTTATCCAGTTCTTTGTCAACTTCCGGTTGATACAAGTGTTCAAAAATTGCAGCTGCTTAAAAGGCTTTTTGCCTTTTTGGAATTCTTTAGAAATTTTAGAAAGTGGAAAGCCTAGGAGGAGTGCCAAAATGTATTTGAATTTAATGTTCGGCTCAAACACCTATGGCACGAAAGCCTTAATTTTCATGTTTGTCGTTCCATTTTCCAAAGCGAAGTGAGACTTCAATTTGAGCGAGAGAAACACCTACTTAAGTTGTCTCCAACTTTAGAAAAAGCCATCACATTTCTCCTCTATGTAGAGTTCATGTAAAGTAGGGAGCACTTACGCGGGAGCAGTGATTAGGCCTAATTTAAGAGAAATTTAAATTCCAATTTTCCCGCTCTCCTGGCAGATGGATGGATTCAGAGAACAATCTGTCAATGTCAGGGCAAGAGGCAGAAAATACTTTTTGTAGTGGTGAATGCCTCCGAGTTGGTAGAAAGACGACAATTTCCCTTGAAATGCCAAACATACTCACATGATAGACTCGTTTCCGCCCCTCCACACTCATCTCACGCTTTTTAATTTATGTATCCAGTTTTTAGGTAACCGTATAATTACGCTTCGGTAATTACAGTGAGCCAAACCCACTGAAGATTAGTCCAAATGTGGTAACTTGAATCCCAGGCATAAAATCAAGCTTCATTTTCACTTGTACACATTTTGGTTTGAGAAAGTAAACGATTCAGTACCACTTTTTAATGACTGCTTCTATTACTTAATGACAATTGGAATATTTTCTTAGACTCCACTATTAATTGCATTTCTCAATAACTTTCTTTAATTACACAAGTCACAATATGTTAGGTACAACGCGAACACGCAACTAATGCCTTCAATGTTCAAAATAAAAATTATGTCAATTGAACAACATTCATCAATGTATAGGGTAAATGGTCTTCGTCCAGATTTTAAACTAAACCTTTTTTTAATTGCTCAATAATGCAAAATTGTTTAATAGTGTTTGTCATAAACAACAGAATTTTTTTAAACATTTTTTTAACAAATGTATTAAAACAAATTTGTCAGAAAATGGGCTAACCACGTTTCCATTGCCTTATTTTAAACAAGTATGGAGAGTAATCTCTGAATATCACAGAATGTATTTCATATATATATATGATTGGCCGTGGTGTGGTAACTAACATCCTAACATCCTAGGAAAATGGTAACAGAATGGACACATTTAGATGGTTACTGGTTGCATAAGGTAGGTTGTAGACTGTGGTTGAGGCAGTGGCTATTATAAGTTGTCAGGAGAAGCGCAAGGCGTAGGTACTTGTGCCTGAGTTCAATTAATGTGAAGTAGGGTTGTGGAGAAGTGGTGGTGAAAGTATGATGGGAAAGATTTCCCTTTGTCTCCCTTATTTATAAGACTACTTGAGCTCAATTCATTCAAATTAGGCGGGAGAGGGGAGCTCCTCTTCTCTGCCTTCCATACGAGGCATGAATACATAATTGAATAGGATAGGCCATCATTAAAAGGCAGATGAGCCCGGGTAATGAATTGCATTCATTTGAAAATTGTGCCAAATCTTTATAATGGGAAACGAGAAGTTGTAGTAAGTTCCCACTTTCAAATTTCCCCTGCATAACTAACTTTTGCTCGAACATGAATACCACTTTCACCGCAACCTACTCTCTCCAGCTCGTTCACAACCGCAGGCCAAGCACTCGCTTTACATTATAAAATCATTCAGCACGCTCACTTCCGATTTCCCTTTAAAATATTAAAAAACTTTCAGTCGTTATACACTAAGTCTGCATCCCTACACGTAACTTTCAAAACAAAAAAGCGTAACTGTTAAAAAAAACATGTCCCAATATGTCACAGAACACTAATTTTAACAATGCTATTGAAATACTCCAAATTTACATACAAACTCAAACAAGCCTGTCCTAGGACAGCGAATTAAGATAGTTGCACAACAATACAAGCCTGTGCTAAGACAGCGTAATAAGATAATTGCACAACAATTTGATATGATTTCGAAATTTCATCGATTTGTTCAAAAAACATAAACAAATCATGATTAAAAAAATTCTCAGACTCTATGGCAAAGAGCTGATAATTATGGCCTAGCAAAATTTACAACAGAAGCATTAACTGCCTAACGTGTTCTATAACTGGCCTCTATGGCTACCGTTCGTTGGTAATTTTTATTTTTAAAAATAAATTATTCCCTTATTTTAAGTCCGAATTTCAAAGTCTCATTGTCGTATTTTGTACTTGTCTATTTGACACTTAACATTTCTGTCTAAATTCTTACGAAAATGATTAGCTTTGTTTTTTTATCACTAATTAACATAATGGCGTGTGCTGCATTGGGACTTATCAGAAAATGTTGTGCGGCGCAATAGTCTAACTTGGTGATTGATCCACTTTTGCCTCTGTTTTGTTTCAACAATGATGTAATCTGGTGCAAATTTGTCACTTTCAAAGTATTTCTCTGTATATGCTAAACTATTTGCTGCAAATTTTCAGTGAAGATTTTCTTACTATATAGTACCTACAACTTGAACTCTACTTCAAAATTTGTACAAAAAAACGCTTTGAATGGTACCAGAGGATGTGGTTTTAGGCAAAGAAGGGAATTATATACCTTCGAATTTATAATGATGATGAATGAAGGCAGGAAAGGTGGAAACAATAATTATTATTCTTATGCATTATTATCAAATAATTAGTTACGAGAGGAAGTAGAACGGGTTTATAAAAGTCGTACTCACGTGAATACGCACTAAATTTTTAAACTAAAGTAGTACAATTTTCCACTTCCCAGCTTAAATTTACAAAGCTGAAAATTTATGCTATGTGCTGTAAAGTAGGTAACAGTTATCGGATACGAGGATCAAACCATTCAGACTGTCAAATCATGTCGTAATAGAAAAGCGTTGCCGCTACCTCAACGCCCATGGTAAAGGCTCGTGGTATGCAAAGTAGTGTTGCTCAATGCGCGATTGAGTAGATTAGAAAATATGGAAAATGGTTTTGTCTGCGTTTTAAATTCTCTTTTTCGATAATAAGACAAGCCTCTTCGGGTCCTACAGAGCATTTCAAACGGGCTTTGTGTGTCGGAGCTCGATAGAATTGAGCCAGGACTTCAAGTCTTTAGAACCCCGTCTAGTTCACCCTTTTACAAAATCCGCCTCCTAATACTTTTGTATTCTGCAAATCCCTTAAACATGCTCAGAGCTTCGAAGGCTCTTATGCCGTGCTGAAAGGTGAATGCATTTGGGAATCCTTTTAGCGAAATGAGTCAACGATTTTAAATAGTGCGCCTCCATTATTCCCTCCTGCAAGGGAAGCGCACGCTTCCGTGCAAAATCAATTTCAACGAACCTAATAGCCCCATACGCAAATTCACAGCATTTCCTCTATGCATATTTTACATAGAAAGTGAGTTGAATCCTCTATGAGTTCTTGAACAATGGTAGAAAAAAATTGTCGTTTTAAAATGTACTATAATGCATTCACACGCTGAAATTTTTTACTTTTTGAAAATAAAATTATGGTAATCAAAAAACTTTGAATTTTCAGTGTTATTTCCACAAGACGGTTCCAATTTTGTCTACGTTTTTTTTTGCAATGCCAACCTCGTTCCGAGCGGTAATCAACTTAACACATATTTCTGCATTTTTTTGTGGAAAATTAAAATGCTAGCAAATAAAACACTAAAGTCAAATACAAGACGTTGTAGGACTTTAAGAGACACTAAAAAGTACAGTCTGATTTCCATGTTTCCATAATGCAGAGGCATACATTTTGTTTTTCTTCTATATTTGGTTTGGAAATGATGCGTTTTTGGTTGTAAAATCACAAGATACTAGAGTTGGATGCATAAGTCTATTCCAAAAAGTTTTGTAGATTTGAAATTGCGTGCATAGGTTTCTTGGAGAAAAGGCCTGTCTATGCAACCCTTATTTCTTGAATGCATTCCAGGAGAATAGTAATGATCTAAAATTGACATTCAGCTCAGTTCTACTCCTGTCTTGACATGGGCATAAGCATCTTCTGTTTTTGAAAAAAGTAGAAATCAAGCCTGAATGGAAAAATAAAGAATTGTAGAATAATTTATTCAATGTGCCGGAATCAATTTCGAATAAATTTGTTTCAAAATTTAATAATACTATATTGTTATTATAAGAATATTGTACATTGCATCATTATAACTATTATTTGCTCATACCTAACTCTTTTTTTGTATTATTGTTTCTTCCAACCTAGATTCAACAATCAAGATAAAAATACAAGTTATGTTTAACTTGTCCGCTTAACTAGGAAATTTACATCTAAATCCCATCCCATCTAAAAATGTACCTATTTTTGATTCCTAACAAAACTGTTCAATTTTTCTAATATTTATACAGAAGATCAGCCCGTGGCCAGTTGTAGAGAAAGTTTTGGAAGAATTCAAAGGAAGAACCCGAATTGAAAAACAAGGGCTTTCTGCGGTGGGAAAGTTTAAGTTTTGTAGCTTTGTATTATTGTTAAGGTTGCTTTATGAATGCCTAGAACCTGACGCTAATGCCTTCTCCTTCGTTCAAAACAGGCACCAAACCAACATTTACTTTAGATTACTTTTAAAGAACCTTTCTCAAAATGCAACCTAAGCTCTTCATTCAACACGGAGAGTCGAGAGAGACAGGCCTAATCCTTTTCCCTTAACTTTCACAATTTCCTTTCCAAATATCCTTCGCAACATTTCCTCCCAAACTTGTTCAGTCCCTAATTTATTCACAAAAATAAATATCCTCTCTCATTGAATAACCGGGAAAACAATCAAAATTGTCATGAGCAAAAGAACTTTCAAAAGGACAAAAGAACGGAATGAAGATATTTTATACACTGAACCTAAAGAGTCCTCAACTCAGAATGAAATTACTCACATCTGCATAATCTACGCCTTTTCAAGACGTAAATGACACAAAAAAACTAAGGAAATATTTTTTTAAATGACAATATTATAAAAACTGTATTAGCAGAAAAGAAGAAATGAGGAAATTAGAGTCGATTTTTTTTCAAGACTTTCAAATTTAGCGTAAGTTTGTGTTGTTCCGCTTTTTGAGTTAATGTTAATTCGGAGCATTTCCGGCTCGAATGTAAGTTGTGGACTAAACTGACTTGAGAGAGGCTAATGGGCTAGAATAGCATTGAATGTAAAGGACTTTTGTAGAATTAGGAATTCATAACTTCCCGGGAGGCAGAGAAGGGCAGTTGAGGATATGAAAAGTGGAACCTTGTCATAAGTGGGCATATTGTCTGAAACTTGAATTAAAATGAAATATTTAATGGAGGCTTCATCCTTCCTTTCTCCCTATCTTTCCCTTATGTTGACTACATGGCTCATCCCCAAATTTCAACATTTCAAAAATGGAAACCCCTTTCCTTCGACTCTTCTTTTGGCCTAGAGGGAAATCTCAGACTTTTATTTTTCAAGTAGTATTTTTCTCATTTTTACGTCCTTATCATGTAGATTCCATATGGAGTGGCTCTTGGCTTTTTCTAAATAAAATGCTTCAAAATAAGCTCTCTATATGGTACGACTAGAGAAAACGAACGTGCTAGTATTTCTTCTCCAGAGTCTCCTAACCCCACATTGCAACATTGCTCAAACTATAAAAATTGTAGGAAACGTAATTCAAGATAATACAATTTTAGTCGAAATCTCAAAACAACACTAGTATCAAAATACCGGTACAACAACTAGGCAAGATGAAATAGGAAGCAGTTATTTCAAAATTTCAAATTTTACTTGCTTGTTTCATAAAAAAAAAATACAACTTTCGTATATTTCGATAAATTTCAAAAATTTTAATTTTTCTTTTCCAAAGTTAAACCAGTATCATGAGGAAAAGGTTCTTTTAAACCTTTAATTCTTTCGAAATTTTGGTAGGATGCCATATCATCTAAAATATATGACTAAAATTATATAAGTTCAACATGATTTGGATATTATTAACAACATGCAATTCTGATTATTATTGTAATACTATGTAATAGTACTTCAACGTTCTGCTGAACTTTTTTTTTTAATTTCGACTTCAAACATGATTCTGATACAATTCAACTAGATTATCTACCTTATTCATTATCTACCTTAATTTCCCTCTACTTTATCTACCTCAACCCAGGTCCCTCCCTGACCTTAGTCCATGATTACTCTTCATCAACTTTCAAGACAGGGCCCTTGGGCAGCCCTTAAATTTCTATTTTGACCAACTCATCATCTTCCCCTACCTTCCTCACCCCTACTGCGCCTCAGCCCCTTCCTCGTACCTCCACTCCTTTGTCCTCAACCTCTTCCTGAAGACGCTGCTTTTAAAGCATCAATTTTCTTGTGTGTCTCTTTGAAAGTCCTGTCACGTCCCCTGTCTTGTTCTTGGAGCGAAGGCGAGTGTTTGAGTGTGGTGGCTCCTACCATTTCATGAGCTACACTTGCAAAGGCCCAAGTCCATCTGCGGTGCAGGCACAATGAGATTCCTTCGTTTACTTTGTAAAAGGGAACCACCTTAGAAGGGGTCGTCGTACATACCAACTACCTGGCCCTCAACTGCCTTCACAACCTCCCTTTCCTAATGTGAACCGTGCGTGCATGGCTGATGACTCGCTCTGGAGCCTTAATGCACTGGAGAAGATGCTGGGGAAGACTAACTGGAGAGCAGGAGTGCAGTTAAAGTCTAATTTCAACCTTGATTATCTCAAAGTCTGGATAAAACGAGG
>VYYI01002085.1:0-16210 GCA_021029175.1 Bilobella aurantiaca
GCCAAAATACACCAATTGCCGATGTTGCAACTTAAAAGAATTGATGCATTATTGTTCAGTTGATTGTTAAATTCTAATTAATTGCTAATTTTTGTTTCCTTAACCGTTAATTGTTAATTGGTTTCAAAGTAAACTTTAGAGTTAACTCTAAGGTTAGTGGAATTTCGCTGACACTAAAAGTGAAATTTAGTGTCGAGATTTAAGGATTTTTACAGTAACACTAAAAATTTTAGGCGGAGGAGTACTACTTTTTCCGCGAAATTCATTTTAGTGTAATTTTTAAGGTTAAGGTGAAATCCCCACGACCCCTAATGTCTTAACGAACCTTCCCAAAAGTAAAAAAAACTTCTCAAAAAAAAAAAATTAAAATACAGTTAAAAAATATTATTTTGAAGAAGAAAAAAATTGAATTTTAAGACTATTAGGCAACAGGATGTAGGTCAGGTGCACCTAATTTTAGGGATGTTGGGAATTCAGTAGGTATGAGGCAATTAGTCACACGCAAACACTTCCTCAATTGGTGTGAATGCCACACAAACTAGCATTTCAAATGTAACAAATCGTTTGCGCTTCATCAATTTTGCAACTATTTTTTTGTCCAAATGTACCGTTGAGCCGATTGAAGAAGAAGACATTTGAAGTCACTTTTGTCACACCTCAATTGACAACAAATTCAACTTTTTCACCTGCCAATCAGTGACCCGAGGCATTTTGAGACAGGTGTGCTAACTCAATTGCGTCCAACGAGGATTTAAAAGAAGATTTTCTAGAAATCATTCCTCATTCCTCCCTCGAATTGACAAATGATTACATCGAATTATTTTTTTTTAAATTCAATTTTTTGTTTCAAAAAAGTAAAAGTTTGTAAGAATAAATCATCTCAAGAAGCCAGGTTTTTGAGGGAAATAATCAAGTCTTCAAACAGTGGAGTTTTGAAGTAAAAATCAACTCTTCAAAAAGTCGAATTTCGAAGTAAAAATCAACTCTTCAAAAAGTCGGGTTATGAAGTAAAACTCATCTCTTCAAAACAAAAATCAAGCTTTTGAAAAGAATTTTTTTAAACAATTTTTTAACGATTTTTGTTTACTAAATTCTTAAAATGAAAGGACATTCATTTGAGGCACTTTTCTAAAACTTGTGATTTTTTTAGAACATTCTTTTCATCATGTTGCTGGATTTCACCCTCTGTGCTTTCTACTGTGTGCTGCAGAGTGAGCGTGACTTTGCGACGACGTGACATGGTGACTTGACAACGATGGCGTTGCGTGACGACGGACTAATTTCGAACAAGATCGATTTTTTTTAAAAATGCGACTAATTGACTCTTTGAACAAACTGAAGTAGGATGACATGGACGATCAAAGGCTTCCTGCTGAGAGTGACTTGCGTCACCTGTGACTTACTTTGACGTATTAAGGGCCTAATGGTCCTCAAAATAGGTACCCTTGAGTCTCATATCATTGACAACGATGACAAAAATCACGTGACATGGACATTGACCTTTGGCCAAAAACCTTAACCTAAACTGTTATGTACAAATACGATTGACGCTGACGGCAGAGCGAAACCAATTTGCATATGCAAATCAACTACGGAAGATTTTGTTATTGCTTGAAATCTAGTTCATTTATTTTGTTTAAATACTGATTTTAAAAAAATTAAAAAAATTAAATATTTTTCCATATTTTTATTTATTTCGGAAAGCAAGAGAAGATCGATTGCATAACTAATTTATATGAAGTCAATTATAAATGAAAATTAAGTTGAATTTAATCTACAATAAATCATTTATAATTAATTATAAAAAAAAACTATGTTTGTAATTATAATATTATTCAAAGTTCAAGTTGTACTCTTTCTCTAAATAGACATAAACATAAGATCCAAAAAATGTTTAAAATTGTTTCATTTTAATAAACTTTAGCATTTAAAAACTTGCAGTGCTCTAGTGCTCTAATACGCTAATTTGTAGTTGTTATTTGCGTATCTTTTTTGCCTTTATGCTTATTGCGTAGCACTTCAACATAAACAAAACTACAAACACGTAAAGTGACGCTCTCCCACCTGCGTCAATTTTACTGTTGATCAAAAACGATTTACTCCTTCGCGTCGTCGATGCGTATATTGCGACGAAATTCAACGCAAACCTTAGCAATCCGATTTTGCAAAATATAATTTTTGTTAAAAAGAAATATAGTTTGTGAATCGTGAAGAAATCATGAAAAGTCATATTGCATTTGCATGGCTTGTACGACATAAAATATCAGGAAGATATGCAAATCCATTAAATTTTAAATTGTGTCACATTAACAGTAACAGGACATGTGCTAAAAAATAAATCAAACGAAAAAAAATCTGATCAGAATCAGAAAAATCTGAAAATTGACTTGAGTAAATCCTTTAAACAAAAAATATTTCTAAAAAAATTCATTTGTTTTACTCTAGACCATTGAAGGAGA
Source organism: Bilobella aurantiaca (assembly GCA_021029175.1). NCBI lineage: Eukaryota > Metazoa > Arthropoda > Collembola > Poduromorpha > Neanuridae > Bilobella > Bilobella aurantiaca. The sequence continues at coordinate 2,460 of VYYI01002085.1, forward strand.
AAATTTGCATTACTTTTTTTTCTTAACTTCTAAACAAAATACAAAACTTATAAACAAACAACAAACAAATTAAGGTTGATGAATGTTTGTGAAAAGTTGAAAATTAAGGCCATAAATTGTGTCTCTTTTGTGACTCTGTGCGCATGACTGTCACTATGTTTATGCCTCCTGCTAAAACAACCGCTGCTGATCTCTGTGGTTTCCTCTTTCTTTATCTTAATGACTCCTGTAACAAACAAAAAAGTTAACTATAGTCGCAATTATCTTTACGCCAACGTCAACACTTTTCACAGTTTCCCATATTTCTCCACGTGTAAGCGTCACTTGTGTCATTTATTAAAGCAATTTCAAGCAACTAGTCTTCAAACCGCGTCAAGCATTTGTTTACTCTTTCGTTTTCTTAATTGTTCTACTCTTGTTGAGTCCAGTTCGTCATAAAGGCATTGATGTTTGGAGAAGGGGCACTGCAGCAGTCCTGCGCCGACTATTGATTTCCTCCGCTTCCTAATGTTCACAAATACCCTCAAAACCGAATAGTTCCGAATTCGGTAGCCGATTTTTCGGATTCGGTTTTTCTTGGCCTTCTCCGAATCAGCTCTCTGACTCATTCAGCTGAGGATTCAGTCAAAATTTGGAATTTCAGAGGATCCGTGACCAGCTGACTTGCCCGGTACTTTTGTGGCCCGTGGGAAGAAAGTGGCAGAAGGTGACCGTGTGGGAGTGCCCTTAAGAGTGAAGGGATGTAGTTGGGTTGTCATGACGACGACGCCTTAAGGGTCATGGGACCCCTTAGTGACGCACAGTTGAGCCAAAGGCTCCTGGACGAAGGGCAGTGGGCCACTTGAGTGCAGCCCAATTACTAATTAACTGCTTGATTAGTTAACCATGTCATCTCCGTCGCCCAAGAGAAACTATCCGCGCCCCATCTTCATCACGGATGGCGACGACGACCTGCTCTTTGTAAGTTTTCCAAAATATTAAAATGTATGCATCATTTTGAAAATTAAAAAAAAAGTTTTTCTAACTGAAAATGGAAAACTTTTTAGATTAACTTTTTTTTTAAACATGGAACAATTTTCAAATTGCTCCTTGCAAAAATAGCATCAATTAAAATACTGATTTTGGGTTTAGTGGTTATTTTGAAAATTGAAATATACAGAGACATTCAAAATGTTGGCTTGGGTTTGGGATGTTAATCTCTTTTTGCATTTCCGGCTTTTCTTCTCTGTTGCATGCAATATGCAAATGTAATTTTGGAAATGTACAGTGACTTCCTTTATCTGTCATTCATTGTTTTAGGGTTAATGACCTTCGCGAGTCATTAGCGTTTTCAGAAATAAGCTTCTGTGGTTAGGCTAAAAAAAATCTTATTTTTTTAATTAGCTAATTGTGAAGTCTAAATATATTTTGAATTTAAATTTTGAAAACGAGTTGTAAATGTTTTTGGGACCAACTAGAATTTAAAAAATGTCTGCAACGCATATCTCGTTGAGTCACTCTGACCTAATTATTGACAAACAACTAATGATTATGCATATTGCTATAATTAGTTAGGAAAAGTACAGTGCGTTTCAGCGGGAAATAAAGGTTCCACCTTTCATTTTCGTTTTTGGAAAAACAAACGGTATATTAAAGAAAAAAATTAACTTGCATTTGCAAATTTTGAAAATATGAATGTCAACAAATTTCTACAAGTATTTGTATTTTCTGTCTTTTTTAACTTTCCGTTTTTTTGCGTGTTTCATAAAACGCCTTGTAACAAATACGTAGTAAACGCAAATTGTCCTTTTTAAATTCACTTAAGTACAGTAGCACTAAAAATGCCTTTTAAAAATGAGTCACACTTTCTCTCACATCATGGTTAAATTTTTTATGTCACTTTGTCGCATAAAAAGATGCGAAACAACTAAATGTGCTATTTGTTCTAGAAAAGCTATTTTGAAAATGCTATTTAATTTTTTAAATTGCTGTTTGGAAAACGTTTTTTTTTAATACTGTTTAATGGAATCTAATCTAGACCTTTAGAAAAAGTTGGCTAATAAGGAGCTAAGGGTGAAAGGCACCATTTACTGCATTTGTAAAAAAAAAAAACATTTCTATATAAATGGAATTAAAATGTAAAATGGGATAAATTGGAAGAGAAATTTTTGGAAACTTTTCAAAAATAAAAATGTTTAGAACAAGCGTTTGCCTTGTTCTAAACAGACATTTTGAAAAGGGAGCCCGTGAGTGAACCTTGGTTGCGGTTGTCCTGTATGACCTTGACTAAATGTGTCCGCGGGTCATCACGCACCGTCGCTCGGAGCAACCATGGAAATCGTGTCTGCATAATGGCCTTTTTAGTAATTTCCATGTCAAACAAAATGGGGAAACTTCTGTTGTGTGAGTAAACGGAGTGAAAGTAAAATCCACTCAACATGCAGTTCAGTGGGAAAGGATGAAAAAGGAGTGTCTTTTTTTTTAGGCAAAAAAGGATGAAAAAGGAAAATGTTGACCTTCAACCTTACAAACCAAAGGTATCAGGTCAGGAAGTAGTGCCGAAAGCAATGGAAAAGGTAGCAGAAAAAAAGTGCAAAAAGTTCGATCACATTTAGTACCCATCATCCTCCGGGGACTTTTTTTAGAGCAGGGTTCACCAACTCATGGGTTTCTCCAACCCTCCTGGGGAATTTTAGTCTTATGTGTTTTGCATATAAAATATAAGCATATAAATATAAGATATGTACTAGCTGTACTGTGCCGCTTCGCGTTGCGGCACTTACTTGCTAACAGCTATATGTCTCTCACAATAATTTTGTGTTGGACGATAGGTGTTTATGAAAGGTTCTGTACTTTTACTTTTTAATACATGCCAGCCCCAGTAAAGCCTCATGAACCCTGCCCCGTGTCTCTGATTTTTGGAGTTTGGCCATTTGGAATTGAATCTGACTCCTTGTCTTGTTTTATTTAAGAAGAGAAATGACGAGATGAAAGATGCTAGGACATGACATTTGAGCTTTCGTTGCTAGGCAATAGCAATAGCAAAAATACAGAGAAGAACAAAAGACATACAGAGCGTTTTTTTTTATCTTAAGTTTTCATCCTTCAACTCGAATCTAGGCAAGGCTGCTGCCAATTAAAAAAAAAGTCAAAACCGCATAATATGATTGATGATTCAGCCGTTAATTAAAAACGGATTGCGCGGTTAGCCTAGGGCACTAAAAGGTAACATGTTTTCTAAAAATTAAAATCTCGGACCTCTTAGAAAGGCTTGAAATAAAAAAAAATGCTCTGTACTTGATATTTGAGTGAGTCAACATGTTTTTTGAAGACAACGAAGATCAAGAGTGCAATAATCCACTCATGAGCAGAAATGGAGCAGCACAAAATGACTCTGTAAACAGAAAACAAGTCACTTGAAAGACGACTGTCGAAAAAATGCAGTGCGATTAATAAGATCAGGCAACGCAAAAAGATGCAGTTTTCAAAGGAATCCACTTGAGACTATTTGGAAAGTCTCTGTACACTTTTACTTGAAGAGGACAATTTTGAGTCCTTCAAAAGGACAAAAATTGTCCTTCTGCCGAGACAATGCAAACATGACAATTGACAAATGAAATGTGACACAGGTGAGGAGTGCGTGTAGGGCGCCTTGATTGACGTCAATGTCAAAGGTTGAGCCCCCGTGACAATTTGTCAAGTCAAATTTGTCAACATTTGTCACGAAATCGCATTATGGTTTGATGGAAGTATGTTTGAGGGACTTAAGAATCTTGAATGACATATTTGATTAGTTACATGTTTGCGATGACAAATTGGTCAGAATTAAAAAATCCTCTGTATCCACAACAGGTATAATTAGGTTTTTGGAAACTACTGGTAGCATTCCCATGCTTTTTTTTGCGGCTGATTTTCCAATTGCGAATTTCCAATTGCCTTCATTTGAGACGTGACTTTGATTTTGCATTGTTCGAAAATCACCAGCAGGTAATTGAGAGAGTAATTGAATTTACCTGGAGGAGGAATTTCTAAATTTAGAATTTATCATCTTCCAAATTTTAAACAAAGTGCTTCTGCGGAGTTTGCTTAGAGCAAACAAAGTGCCCTTCCACTTCAACCCACCGCTGATGCACTTCAAGTGTCGCTCATTGGCCACATTTTGAAATACAAAGTCTAATTTTTTTTTTGAAAATTTTGAATTTAAAAAAGTCAATCTAAAAAAGTCATTTCCTTGTAAGAATCTTGCAAATAGGTTTCCGCCGGATGGTGCTTGGCCAATTTTTTTTTCTAATAAGCAACTTTTCTACGCGTCACGAAGACCCTCATCTTTGCTATATGAGCATCTTTCCATTTCCGTTCTACACGTGGGCAGGAAAAGAGGATATCCTCATTATAGTTCTACTCTGTTGTTGTCATAGTATTCATAAATTCTTTAGAACAGAAATCCTCCATAAACGTAAATTTCGATTAAAATTCATAATTCATAATGTAAATTGAGGACTTTCTCATTTATACAATATACATTTATACTTTTGAGGATATACAGTGGCTTCAAATAAAAACTGCACACCCGAAATCCAAACAAGTTATTGATTTTGAAACCATGGCGGGAAAATTTAGCCTAGATTCCATTTTGTGTTTTAAGTTTAAAATCTGCAATTGGTTCAAAAATAATTTTGCAGTTAAAATTTTTTTTTGTATAGTTGATGCCTTCATAGTTTGCGAATTTTACAAATTCTGACTTGGCAACAAATTTGGGTGTGCAGTTTTTATTTGAAGCCACTGTACATTCTCATTGCTCTGGCAACGGCTCTTGAGGACATCTTCACGCAACGGATAGTTTACCTTGAACTTTGCAGTTTGTACTCATTGAGGATATCTTCACATACGCCGTTTTTTGTTCTGTTATATGAATTGGTTTGATTGAGGATCGCGTCGTTGCCGAAGCAATACTTTTTCATAAGCATCCACACGACACTCTTTGCTGCGCTGGTTGAGGTTAGCCTCACTTACTACTAGGTTCTTTTTCATGATTTAAACTTAAAGGAGGATTAATGACTTGACATTTTATAGAAATCTCCTGTTAGAACTCAATCGAAAAGTAATTGTGAATTTTTAAATCCCTTTGGAATTTTGAAAATAAAAATTAACTTAAAATGTAAGTGCTTTAACATTTTTAAGGAATTAAATTTTTTAGAAATTACAATTTAAATACCACAATTACAATTCGTAACCTCAAGCCCTCATTGAGTATATCCTCAATTCGAGTGCGTATCTCTTCCGCTCACTTTCCTTCTCTCAAAATGCGATTAAATTGCGTGTATAAGTTTCAGTTTCGATTTGCACTTGAGAGAGTGAGGTTAGGCAGAAGCCATTCTTAGGCCATCAAGAGCACGTTGTTATTGAGTGCAAATCAATTAGTAATCGAAGTGACTCATACCCTTTCCAAGAAGTACTGCCAGGGACCATTGACCTTTGACCTCGTCAACGTGACCCTTGTCAATGTACCTATGGGACAGATAGTTCCTCCATAGACAGATGCCAAGAAACTGTTTTAAGAAGCTTCCGGTGACCTCTCATTCATGACCCTAAACGTAACTGATTTAGTTTATTGCACCTTAAATCATTTAGTAGATCAATTAGTGTTCATTTTAATTAATCAGATCCAATCGATTAATATTCAGTCAATCAATATATTAGGCATTGACGAAAGTGACCCTTCCGCGACATCAACCCATGAAAGCGTGACCCAGGATTCTGGAAGAATAGGTGGGGAGGCGCCGCCGTGTCTTGATTGCCTAATTGACCAAAAGCACAAGATAACGGCTATTTTTTTTTGCTAATTGCTGCAAGATTTTGAAGGCAGTTAAAAGTGGTCTAGTCAGAATTGTCCAGTGACAACCGGTTTCCTGTGTTGGTGACGACGACGTCAACCGTCGTGGTGTCAAATCGAGGTCCTCGTCCACTCCGTGTCATCCCTTGTCACGGTGTGAACACCCCTTGTCACTCAAGATGACACAGTCAGCGGACGTAAGGGTGCCAATGCATACGGCGACTCACAGGAACAGTATCGGCGTAAGTTCCAGCTCCACCACTGCTTGTTCAAGTGCTGAGCGCCAGAGCCTTATGAACTAATGTCAAAGGTCAAGTGGCCATAGAGTCAATCAGTCAATGAACCATGACTGGACGGACATGACATTGACATCTTGACAATTGACATTGACGACACTTGGCAGGACTACTCACTGGATCAGTTGAAGTTGAGCAGTTTGACGTTGATCGTTTTGACGTTTTTTTTTTGATAAATTCATTGTTGCTCATGCTCATGTCATTTCGTTCAAAATGAAAAATTGAATCATGCGCAGAGCAACAAATAGATTTTTGCGCACAACTCAGCTCAGTTTAGCTAATTAGATAATTTTCAGGTTAATTAAAATTAGCCATCTCAATTAAAATTTGAGATTGATATAGCTTAAAACCGTTTTCGTTTTCCTAAGTCACAAATGCTCACCCCCTTGTTTTGCCTGATTTCAGACCGATGGGGACACAGGGTCCCGATTTGGGGAGGATGAGTACGGCGGGGGCGGTCGGGGTGGGGCGTTGTCCCCCGTGAGTGAGGACCCGGGTGAGTACATGGACGAGGAGGAGGTGATGATGTACGAAATGATTGAGGCGGGGGTCCCTCCGCCCCCGGACGGGGGCTGGGGCTGGGTCATCGTCTTCGCCTCATTCATGTGCAACTTGATCGTGGACGGAATCGCATACACTTTCGGTGTCTTCCTCGACTCCTTCGCAGAGGAGTACGTTCCTTCGGGGGAGGGGATCGGCAAGGTGGCGTGGGTGGGGAGTCTCCTCTCGGGGGTATACCTCAGTGTGGGTAAGTTAACTAAAAGCCCAAGTGCAATTAACTTTAATCTCAATTATCTTAATTACAATTAACTACAATTACTCAACTTTCAATTAACTTAGGCCCCATCGTGAGTGCCCTGACGAACAAGTTCGGGTGTCGGATTGTGTGCATCTCGGGGGCGGTGGTGGCGAGCATCGGATTCGCCCTCTCCACGCTCTCACCAAATCTAGAGGTTCTCATGCTCACCTACGGAGTAATTGGAGGTAAGTAGGAAACAATGGATTATCAATACATTGTTTAAATTGTTTATCATTTTAAAACAATTTGTGTAGTACAATTGCACTCTTAAACATTTGAAAAACAATTTGTGGGATAGACAATTTGCCATTTTGAAGTTTACATATTTGTTGGTCATGGTTTTTGAACAGCCTTCTTTTGAAATAGAATGATTGATCATTTAATTACTAATTGACATTTCACTTACTCAAATTAACTAAAAATAAAAAAAAATTCAATTACTTTTTGTTTCTGAAATGCCAAACGGAACATAAACAAACTTCAATTTCATTTCAATCATACAACCCTTTTTTGTGCAGTTTTTTTTATTCGTATCTATTTGTGTTTATGAATACAAGCATGAATTTTTAGCGACACTTTGCGTGACCTTATGTTTGTGGACAAACATAAACAAAGTAACATTTTTGGCAACTAAACAAAAAATTTCACTTTTTTGAAGTTACGGTTCAATGTTTGTTTGTACATAAACTTAACTACTGATAAAAACACGATTTCCCAAAAGTTGGTTTTTCCGTGAGGGAAAGAGATGATTAGGTTGCATTTAAACACGGTTTTTGTTTATTATTTAGATCTTTTTGTTTATTACTTCTTGTTGTTTACTACTAGGATAAGCTGTTCTTTGTTTTTGTTTATGATGTTTGGAAGATGAATTATTTGTTAGGTGGCGCAGTATTTAGTTTAATTGGGTTCTGAGTGGACTGGAAGTGTTAATTCGTCCTCTTAATGTTTCACACTCTAATCTCTCCTTTGGAGACGCCCTTCCTTTGAATGGGTGTTTGCGTGTCAGGGGTCAGAGGTCAGAGGTCAGTTGCTGTCACTCACCAAACCCCTCATTTGCATAATCAACTTGGCATTCAAACGGAAAGTGCGAATCACCACCACTCTCTTGTCAAAAACTTAATCACGAAAACTCTAAAGACCTTAATCAACTTTGTTCCAGAAAATCATTGCTCAAGGAGCCATTATCCCGCCAAAATGACTTCCCATTCTGACAGTTCGATGTTTCTAAAAATTTAGAACAAGATTTTTAGAAAGAGTTAAAAATGGTATTTACAAAAAGTATTTTTGTTTTATTCGAAGGAATTGGATTCGGCTTAATTTACCTTCCGGCCGTGGTCTGCGTGGGATATTACTTTGAGAGTAGGAGGGCCCTCGCCACGGGCATCGCCGTTTGCGGCTCCGGAGTCGGAACCTTTGTTTTCGTAAGATTTTCGGACATTTCAAAAAATAATTGAATTCAAAACAGTTTTTTCAAAAATGTTTGAATGGAGAATGTTGAAAAAAGTTTTTTAAAAATTTGAATTGTTTGTATAGGCTCCTGTCGCTCGCCTCCTGTTGTCTTCCCTTGACTGGAGAAAGGCTAATCTCATATTTTCGGGTCTCATTTTTTCTTGTGCCGTAAGAATCTTAAGCCTAAAGAATCCCTTCTTACAGTTTGAAAAATGGTTTGTTTTTGAATTTTCAAATGAAACAGATTTTTGGAGCGTTGATGAAGCCTTTGGAATTGAAGCGTGAAGCGCTTGCGGAAGATGAAGGAGACGAAGAAGAAGGGGATGAGAAAACGAAGCGAAACAAATCCCTTTTTCAAAGAATGGCAGAGGACAGGAAAAATCAAATGGAAAAGGGATCGCTGGCCGGTAATTAAAAAAAACTCTTTTTAATAAAATACTCTTTAATTTAAAAAAAACTCTTTTGAATTCAAATAACTCTTGAGTTAAAATAACTCTTGGTTTAAGAAAGCCCTTGAATTAAGGAAACTCTTGAATTAAGAAAAATCTTGAATGAAAATAACTATTGAATTAAAATAACTCTTGAATTTAAGAAAACTCTTGAATTAAAAATCACTTTTTATTTTTAGGCTCCGCCTACTTTATGGTTCAACTCCCCGACGGTACCATGGAGCGGCGCATGAAGATGCCCATCAACATCGACCCTGGGGTGCACTCCAACTTCAACTTGGACCAACTGGTCCCCGGAACCCCCATCACCCCCAACCCCACCCTCCCCACCATCACAGAGGGGAAGAGCAAGGAGGGTGGGGGGAGTCGGTCCGACAGTTCGCAAGAGGGCAGCGCAGAACTCAAGTCCCCCGGGGAGTCTGAGGGGAGGGAGCAGGAGGAGGAGAGGGGTTCGGAAGAGTCTCGCCCCCTCATGAGCACCACCCCCGCCATCCCCATCCCCATTCCAGAGCCCATTGCAGAGGAGCGGGAAACTGACGGTAGCTATGACTCGGCCGATGAGACCCAGCTCTCTTCCAGTGCACGGTGGGTTAATTGCTAAAGTTAATTGCCAATTAGTTAATTGTTAATTAGCTTTGGAGTTAATATGAGGAACTAAATTGTGGTTTGCAGGGCGGCTCAGCGGAGACACATGCGCGAGAGGCGGAACAGTGACGGTGTGTACTCGATGTCTCCGCCGAGCGTCAGGGCTGAGCCGATTGGCCGAAGTCCGCCGAAAGTCGTGCCAGTTATCGGCCGGTCCGGCAGCGTCGCAGCACCGTTTTCAAGCAGAATCGGTGGAATGCCGCGAAACGGCTCGGCGCCCAACTTCACGCCGGGCCGAAGCATACCCAAGAACGGAAGCGTTCCGCTCTTTGACCGCATGGCAAGGAAGCACTCCTACAGGGCCGTGCCCGCAGGGTCCTTCCCAAGACCGCCGTAAGCGCTTTGCAAACTTTTCTAAATCAGTTTTTTAGAACACAACTTTTTTTAAAAACTCACTTTAAATTTTAAAAAGTCCATGAATCTTTTTGCGCAAGAACATTGGCAGTAATTTCCTTCAAGATTACATTCTAAGTATAAGCTACCAAAAATAGTCCAAGGTTAAAAAAAATTAACTAGGTTGAAATGAAATGATTTTATTGCATATATTTATTTTGAAAACAAATAACTCAGGCATAGAGAAGGAATTTTTTAGAAAACATTATTGTAAAATGTTTGTACAATTAAAACATTTTTTAAACGTGTTTTTTTTTCTGATTCAGGAGCAGAACAAATATGAACGAGAGCCGACGGAGCTCTGGCGTCAACGCACATTTGAACGTTAAAAATAACAATGCAGGTAAGACGAGGTGGTTTTAGAGTTTGATGAAATTGATCGTTGTGGGGCTTGATTTTCTAAAAATTAAGAAAAAATAGTGTTTTAAAATTGTTTAAAAGTGTTTATTTTTTAAAATATGAAAACTGTTCATTTGAGCAGCCAATGGAAACCAGGAGGACGACTACAGCAGTCTGTGGAGCCGTGGAGAGCTCAACGAGGGCCTCATCTTCAGCACGTCCCACCGTGGGTCTAGCTCCACCCAAGCCACCACCGAGCCCCGCCACATCATTCGCCCCATGTCACGCAAGGACATCTTCTACTCGGGTTCCATCGTCCACCTCCCCGAGTTCCAGTCGCAGAAGAGCATCAACTCCTACCGACAGAGCGTCCTCAACCTCCCCCGCCTCGGCTCCACGTCGTGGCGGCAGGGGGACGAGGGGGATGGGGGCGGTGGGTCTCCCACCAAGGCCAAGGGCCCCCTCTGCCCCTGCCTCGGGAGTGGGACGGGGTCCTTCAAGACTGCTCTCGCTCAACTCATGGACTTCTCCCTCCTCAAGAACCCCGTCTTTCTCTTCAATGCAGGTAAGACGAGGTGGTTTTAGAGTTTGATGAAATTGATCGTTGTGGGGCTTGATTTTCTAAAAATTAAGAAAAAATAGTGTTTTAAAATTGTTTAAAAGTGTTTATTTTTTAAACCCCTCTGCCCCTGCCTCGGGAGTGGGACGGGGTCCTTCAAGACTGCTCTCGCTCAACTCATGGACTTCTCCCTCCTCAAGAACCCCGTCTTTCTCTTCATCGCAGTCAGCAACGTCTTCGGCATGCTCGGATTCTACGTACCCTTCGTATTCATCATCAAGTCAGCAGAGGCTAAGGTCCGTTTTTCAAACACGATTCACGATTCAAAACTTTTTTTTTAAATATTTAAAACAAGGTTCAGAAAATTGCAGATTTTCGTAACTTTTCCTAAGAGCTCCAATAACTCTTCAGTGCACGAGCCTTAGGTTTATAGAAGTTTTTTTTTAAATTAAAAATGGTTTTTAGCGATTTCGCTCTTGCTCTTTATTGAGGCGACTTTTGTAGCATTGGCGAGTTTGAAGCAATTGTTCTTTTTAAACCAATAAAGAAGTTATATTCAAAAAAAAATTTGAAGTGATTGCTCTAAAATACGGATTTTAAAAAACTACCATTAAAAAAACCAGTTTTTGAAGAAATCGAAATTGTTTTTTTTTAGAAAGTTGATCCAGGAGAGGCGGCGTTTCTGCTGTCGATTATTGGAATCGCGAATACGATTGGTCGAGTGTTGACGGGTCTCGTGTCCGACTTGCCCCAAGTGAACTCCCTCTTCATGAACAACATGTGTCTCCTCCTCTCTGGCATCTGCGTAGGACTCGTCCCCTTCTGTCCAGGTGCCTTTGTTTGAACATTTGAAAAATTGGATTTTTTAAATTTTTAGAAAAAGTTTGGATTTTGAAATTTTAAAAATTGTGTCCTAGATTACTACTCGTATGTGGCGGTGGCCATCTCCTTTGGCCTCTTCGTCTCTGGCTACGTCTCTCTCACCTCCATCATCCTCGTTGACCTCCTCGGCCTCGACAACCTCACCAACGCCTTCGGCCTCCTCATTCTTTTCAGAGGAGCCGCAAGCATTGTCGGCGCACCACTCGCAGGTAAAATTAACTAGTTAAGTACATAATTAACTAAATTGACATTTAAGAGTTAACTACAGTTAATAGTTGTTAGTTCTTTTACGTAGTTTTTTTTTTGGAAAAGAATAATTTCACAAGCAAGATCGTCTATTTTTTTTTTTTTTAATTTCGAGAAAAAAACGGCATGAATTTGTTTTAGTGGGTTCTGTGACTTTTTTTTTAAATAGCATGGAGGGGAGGAGTATATTTTTTAATTTCGAAATAGAAAATATTTTTGTTTTGTATTTCCGCTTTGGAGCTTGAATTGGAGAACTTTTGATTGAAATGTGAAAAAAAAAATGAAATTGAGTTTTTTTTTGGAGTTTAACTTAATATTTATTAATATAATATTTAATATTAGTAAGTATAATAATAAGTAGTATTACTTTAAATTAAACTTTAATTAATTGGTTAATTATCATATTGTTGTTTTTCTGGTAGGTGCTGTGCGAGATGCATTCCAGTCGTATGAAATTCCCTTCTATCTGGCAGGAGGGTTCTTGATAATTTCTGCACTGATTAGCTTCATGATTCCGTGCGTGCGGAGGTATGCGCCGGAGAAGAAGGTCCTCCAGCCGCTGATCCTGGGCGGTGGCTTTTTGGAGGACATTCCCGAGGCAGCCGAGTCGGCGTCACCCAATGAGAGCACAGACCTCGACAGGAAGGAGGTGGCGGAGCAAATAGAGTCCTGCGTCTAACCTAACACTACTTCAACAAACTAACTACAATTAACTAAATGCCGTCTTAAGTCATCCTTTACTTTGCAACTCATGTCCAGCCCAAACTCCCAGTAATACCAACCACCACTTTACCACAATGTGACAACTTTAAGTTAAGGCTACAATTAATTTTAACTAGAGTTTTTGAAGAGTTTTAACACGTTATTTAGATTCTAAATTAGTTAATTAATTAGTTAACTTAGTTAATACCCGACTAGCTTTACCACCAGTTTTAAGGCCATTTGAACAGCTTTAACTTTGCTAAATAAAGTATTACTACAAAACGTCATTCATTTATCTCTCCGCCTTCCATTTCGGCTTTTCAAAAATTTAGGTTTTGGTAATTGGTAATTACAATTAACTGATTAAGAATCGTTTTTGAATTTTTTAAATGTTATAGTTAGGGTAATCATACCCAAAAACACCCGATTCTATGTGAAAGTGACTTTCCAAAAGTTACTTTTTAGTAATTACTAATCACAATTAACTAATTGGGAACCCATTAATGAGCTATTTAAATGCTATAGTTTCAGCGTATTAACGAAATTTTTAATTGAGTTTTTCCGATCCAATATTTTTGGTCAGTATCGTCAGTAAATAAGAGACACCATAACTTATCTCACTAACTGCCTTTTAAATTAGATAAGTTAAACAATTAGTAGATTAGTTCGATTAATTAATTGATTTTTAAGAAAAAAACTAAACGAGTTTGCATTTTCGAAGCCAAGGGAATGCGACCGTGAAATTTCAAAATTTTAAATTATTTACAGATTTACTGAAATTAATAATAGACTTATTAATTGGTAAAGTAAATTGGACACATAGCTTTGGTCACCATTTGCTCGTATAACATGCTCTAGTGCTGGGATTCGAATACAAAAAATATAAAAAAACAATAATCATAAATAGGTAAATTTAAGACTACGAAATGTAAAACTGCGCATTAGTTTACAAACAATTAATTTTGAAAGGAAGATTTTGAAAATTAACTTTTTTCTTCCTTTTTTTTAATTAAAAATATAGGTAAAGGTAAAGGGTCGTTATTTGACATTCCCTCAGAGCGGATGATCAACATGAAATGAGAGGGTAGGGATGTGGTAGGGATCAGGACTCATTAGCATAGATGTTGTCATCAAGCAGGCACAACAGACTATCCGTAACATTCCGCTGTTTTACGGGCCT
>VYYI01002086.1:0-16209 GCA_021029175.1 Bilobella aurantiaca
GGCTGACTCTGACTGGTGATATGGAGATGAAGGTCAGAGGAGGGGTACGGAGGAGTAATTTGTTGACAAGGTCATGTTGACGTCTTTTGTTTGGACTTAATGGTGGGAAGGTGACGGGTAGTGATGATTTGTAGGTTTTGGAGAAAGGTTTTTGACAGGTAAGAGAGGCTGGAGAGGGTCGTGGGCCACCCGGAGTTGCCATGATTCACTTTGCTTACCAATTAACTTTTGGACATAATTGGCCAACTGGGAGTGGAGGGCCCTTGTAGGGAGACTGGGCCACTTTAAAAGCATCTTCTCCAGCACTTACCACCTTCATCTCTCCATCTTGCATCTCATCTTCAAGTAGTCTCCCTCCTGGAAACAGTCCTGGAAACATTGGGCACAAACGCATCTTTCGACTCCATTACCTCCCTTCCCCTAGGAGAATGCCTGTCGTTGCTCTCTTTGAAGACGACGGTCAGTTTTCGAAAATTGTTTTTGAAAATTGTCTAATTTCGAATTTGAAAACAAACAAATTTTGAGTTTTTGAAACCATAATTTTCAAACAGTGCAAAAATTTTAATGTCTAAGGGTTTTTGTAAGCGTCGTCCCATCCTCATCGTCAGCTAAAGCTATAGTGTCTGCAGGAAGGAAACCAGAATTCGTCGTAGATGTAGTTTTTTTGGTACCAATTTTGTACAAAAGGCGGAAATACGGTGAAATGTCGAAAATGACATTGACGGATGTTTGGAATTTAGAGAATAAAGCAGAATTGATTTTTTTTTTTCTAATTCAAACAAATTGTATTTTTTGACTTTTAAGATGATCGCGTCCTTACGGCGGATACGGATAGCTTTATAATTGGTGACACGGTGTGGGTGGGTGGGACGAAGCGGGGCAGAATCGCTTACATTGGAGAAACGCAGTTTGCCAAGGGCGAGTGGGCTGGCGTTGTGTTGGATGAGCCTGCAGGTTTGTTTTTGATTTTTTTAAATATCGCAAGCGAATTGTTTGAAACAATTTTGTTTAGGAAAGAACGACGGAATGGTTTCTGGTCATCGCTACTTCCAGTGTGACCCCCTTCATGGAACTTTCACACGCCTCACTCGCCTTTCTCGTCGACCCTTGATCCCCATTGACCCTTCTAAGGAATGCGAGGTACATGGGTCGACACCGCCGCGGTGCTTGGTGGAGAGACAACGGTCGCCTTCACCTTTCGGAGGAAATGTCACGCCCGGAACACAGACCATGCTTTATCGTGGTGGTAGTCCCACCTCTCCCGGAGCGGCCCTCAAGTTGGGTGACCGTGTCATTGTCCAGAGTTCCACGAGTGGGACTAAACGGGGCGTTCTCCGCTACTTGGGATCGACGGCCTTTGCCGAAGGGGAATGGGCTGGAATAGAATTAGATACCGCACAAGGTAACGTTTAGTTGTTGTGAATAGCTGAATGCTGAACTAATTGTGGCTAAAATTAATTAAATATTTAGAATTTAACTGTAATCATGTTTTTAGGGAAGAATGATGGAATGGTACAAGGGAAGCGGTAAGCGATGTATTTCAAATAAGCATTAACGAAACTGCAGAACGAATGTTAAAAAAACATGTTCAATAAATTGTTGAAATATAATTATAACTTTTATTGTTAATTTACTTCGCTTTTTAGAATTTTGATTATTTTCATTTAAAAATTTTTCAGAAAATATTTCTTTTTAGATATTTTTCTTGTGCGCCGTCGCACGGCCTATTTGCACCGGTAAGTAAAGTGAGCAGCTCTCCAGCCAATAAGCGACCGCCATCCTCTATTCGACGCTTTGGCTCCAAAGAGTCTCTTGTCTCCAATATTTCCAGCGTTATGTCATCAGCGTCTCGTAATGTCACTCGCAGTATTCGTGTAAGTAAACGCTCAAATTGAAGTGTGCCAAGTTAATTAGCCAAATCGCAGTAAACACGACAGAATTAACACTTAAATGTTAAGTTAATTAGAATAACTGTGACATAATCTCTCCTTGTAGAAACCATTACCTCAATCACAACTCCCGCCTCCTGTGGGAGGAGCTAACAAAAACAAGTGCTTGCCATCTTGCAGTCTCCAGGTTCATATATGCTTAAACAATGTAGCAATCATGTCTAATTCGCTGAATCGCTGCTGAACGGTTGGGTCATAGTACGCAATTAACTAATAACCATTCGCATAAATTTTCTAACTGTAGGGTTACAGAAAATCGTTGCAAAAAGAAAATGGTTTTACAATGTTGTAACTTTAATTTTGTGATTTTTTTTGTATATATTTTCTTGGATTCTAGCCATTTTTGATTGGTTTTTAGGCACGGTCTAATGAAAGCGACTACTATTAAACTCCGGGCAAATGCAGAAGCTATGCCGAGCTATAAACCGACCTCGAACCGAGTGTTTTTAAAAAATCAGATATTTTGTTACATTTAAGATTTTTAAGCACCACTTGCTGAAAACTTTTGTTACCATCAAAAATAAAAAGAGTATTTTGGATAAACTGAAATATTATACATGTATTATAATAAAAATAAATAAATTTGCGTTGACTCAACCGGACTTCACAATTAGGCGAATTAGGCATGATAAATCATGAATATTAATAAATCATTGTGCATAAATTAATTTTAATATTAATGTATTGTAAAGTCTGCCATGCGTGAAATGGAGATTCACTTGGACCAATTGATGCAGGAGAAGGAAATTGATCGGCAGGAATTGGTTCAGCTCAATAATTTGCTAGCACAAAAGAGCCAGCAGCCAATCCAGTCGAATCAGGTAGCTAATTACTTTTACCTGACATTTTTAGAGGGTGTGATGGAACTGCTCAAATTAAAAGTATTTGAGGCCTCTGAAGACTAGAAGGACAACTGATTTTAAAACAATGGAAATTTGAATGTCAAGTATTTCGAGGATGGTGTTCTTGCGTTGTTTTTTTTTTTCTAAAAAGTTGCATTTTTTCTCTCTATTTTTTTTTCAATTTAGCTAAAATAAAATTCCGTTTTTTACTGCAATTTAGCTGATTTGCATCATTTTCGCTAACCTTGACGCAAATTTTCAATAAATCGATTTTAAAATTAATTTTGAATTCATTCTTTCGACCTGGAAAGTGAATAAAAAAAAATTCGATAAATTTTTTTTCTACTAGACGTTTCAGTGTTTTTTCCACTGTCTAACTGATTTTTTTTTCTTTTACTAATAACAGGCCTCAGATGCCTTGCGCTCCGAAGTTGATCGCTGGAAGGAGGAGCTTCGCCAGGAAAAAGCGACCAATGAGAGCCTAGTATCTCGGGTCGATGACCTCCAGCGGAAGCTCGATGACCTCCAGTTCTCGTACGAAGAGGAAAAGATCTTTCACAATGACCTTCAGGCAAAAGTTCAAGGGCAGCAGGGCTCGGACGACCCTGAAGTCTCTCGTCTGAGTGCCGAACTCCTGGAAAGGACCGTAGCTCAATCAAAAATGGATCTGGAGATGGGGGCCCTTAAGGCTCAGTTACAGAAATCAGAGAACGCTTTGGCTGCTCTGGAAGTCACGGTCCAGAAATTAAGGGTTGCCGAACAGGAAGTTGGGACCCTTCGACAGGAACTCACTTCTCGGGAGACTGAGCTCAAGGACGCCAAAACCGTGGTCGCTGCTGCCAAGTCAACTGCAGCTGAAGTGGAGGCCCTTAGGAAAGAAGTGGGAGACTTGAGGGAGAGGCTCAAGGGCTCCGACTCTGCTGAAGAGATGCGCAGTCGCCTTGAGTTTGAAATGAAGGAACTTCAGATTTCGAAGGAGGAGTTAGAGGAGGAGCTCAAGTCGGCTCTGGAGCAGTTGGTCAGCCTCTCTGCCGCTGACGCCGCCTCCCAAAGTGAGTCTGAACTAATGTACAAGGGGCGTATCGCCCAGTCGGAGGCGGAGCTAAAGGCTCAGCTAACGTTGCTAACTATGCAGGAATCAATCCAGGCTGAGCTGAAGGGCAGAGAGGAGGAGTTGAAGGGGAAAGAGGCGGAGTTGGAGGGCAAGGAGGCGGAGCTAGGAAAAGCGCTCGAAAGGGCTGAAGCACTGGAAGGAGAGCTGAAATCTAGTCAAATTAACACAACTGAACAAAATACTCAAAAGCAATTAGAAATAAACGAACTCAAAGCCATAGTACAAGAACTGAAGGAGAGGGAGGAGGCAGCGCAGGAGAAGTGTGTGTCATTGGCTCAAATGCAAGAATCCATGACGTCAAAATTAACTGAAAGGGAATCAGCGCTCGAGTCACTCGTATCCAAGACAGAATCGCTGGAAAAGGAACTTCAATCCACTCAAGTCAAGCACTCGGAGCAGATCGCTGAAATCACTCAACTCAAAACCCTTATTCAGGAATCTGAAGCGAGAGAGAAATCAACTGAAGAAAATTTTCAGCAGCGCTTTCTCAAACTCCAAGAATCGCTGGATGGGAAAGAAGTAGAAGTACAGAAATCTCGAAGCGAAATCAGCACCTTTGAAGCGATGATTCTCAAACTAACAGAACAAGTCAAGTTGCACGAATCTTCCGAGTCGGAGACTGGAAGTGCCTTGAGGAAACTTCGGGAGTCTTCCGAAGCAGAGTTGCTGGAGAAGGTAAACGAGCTGCAAAAATCACTATCAGCGAACGTCCAACTCGAAAATGAGCTCAAAGCAGCGCTGTCATTGGTCAATGAACAAGAATCAAAAGTTAAGCTCCATCAGGAGAAAAACGCTGAGCTGGAAACTCTGCTCAAGCGATTTGAAGACGAATCTCAAGCTTTGGGCAAAATGAAGGAGGCCGTGGAGGCGGAGCTTACAGCCGAGAAAGATCAAAATTCGGCGCTGAAATCAAAGTCAGAAATGTTAGCAGCAGAGCAGAGCTGCAATAGCCAGGAAATTTTGACACTTAAAACGAATTTAGGAAACCTGGCAGAATCGCTGAATACAAAAGAAAAGGAGATGGAAACGCTGAAATTGGAGTCTGAAGCGATGTTGGCTGATCTAAAGTCCAAATGCCAAGAGAATTTGACCCTTACTTCGGAATCCGAATCGCTGAAAGAGAAACTTAGAATTAGTCAAGTGAATCATGAGACCCTTATCAAGGAAAAAGACTCTTTGGAATCGGCCCTTAAGACGGAGATACAATCGCTTGGAGACGCTTTGAAGGCTTCCAAGGCTGACTCCGAGGAACTTTGTAAATTGAAAGAATCGCTGGCGCTTGAAATTCAGCGTAAGGAAGGCGAGTTAAAAAATTTGGTGGCTTCCAAGGACGATTTGGCAGCTGAACTTAAGGCAGCACTAGACAGGGCAACTTTACTGGCAGATGAAAAGAATTGGAGTCAGAGTGAACAAGAAAAAATGTTCGAGGCACAGATTTCATCGCTGGAAGCGCTGAAAGGCAAGTTACAGGCTGAACTCCAGGCAGCTCGTGCCAAGGAGCTGGAGTTAGTTCACGAGCGTGAATCGCTTAAAAACGAGAAAAACGCATCAGAAAACGAAAATAAATTATTGAAAGAGGACGTCTCTACCTTGCAATCAGCTAAAGAATCGCTGAAACAAGAGGTTGACTCTCATAAAGCGTTAAATAAATCGCTTAAACTAGAACTACTATCACTAAATAATGATTATCAAGCCTTGAGAAATTCTGACGAATCGCTGATAAAGGAAAAGGAATCACTGAAACAAAGGACTGACTCCCTGAGAACAACACTTGAATCAGTGAACAAAGAACTGGAATTACTGAAAAATCAGACAGAGTCACTGAATCACTCTGAAAAATCGCTGATTAGCGAAAAGGAATCCCTTACACAAGAAATCGTTTATGTTAAAGGTGAAGCGGAATCGATGGGAAAGGAAAATGAATCGCTGAAACAGGCTATTGAGTCCCTGAAATCCGCGGATGAGTTGCTTATTAAAGAAAACAAATCGCTGAAAGATGAAACGGTTTCCCTGAAGAATACAAGGGAATTGATGGGTGTCGAAAATGAATCACTGAAGCAAGGAACCGAATCGCTGAAATCTCAGCATGATTCGTTGAATAAGGAAATCGAGTCGCTGAAGCATGATATTGACGCTTTTAAAAAATTAGAAAAATCGCTGAAAGCTGAAAGTGAAACTCAGAAGCATGAACTTGAGGAAATGCAGACAGCGATTCAGGTGCTAAACACCGAAAAAGAATCTTCGCTGATCAGCCTTGAAACGCAGCGACAGCAATTTAAAGCTTTGGAAGAAAATTTCAAAGCATCTGAGTCTCATTGGCACCTTAACGTAACACAGCTACAAGAAAGCTTTGCTTCCAATTTAGAACAAAGAGAAATCGCTGAATCAGCGAAAAGTGAAACTTTAGCTTCCGAAATCCAATTGCTTCAAGAGAAATTAGCGACTCTCATCACTGAGGAATTGCACTCTCGTGAGGTAAATTTGCTCCAGAGCACAAAAATCCAGGAGCTGGAAGCAGCGTTGGAGTCAGTAAAAGCCGAAGCTCAATTATTGGTCGCTAAACTCCAAGCGTCAGATACAGATTTTCAGGACAAGGTTGTCCAGGAAGAGCTTCAAGCGTCAAGAATCCAATCGCTGGAAACAGAGCTCCAAGAAGCGTTAAACAGTGCTCTGACGCTGAAACAAGACCAATCGACTTCGGCTGAGGAGGTTGGTAATCACAAGTCGGAAATTCGAACCCTAGAAGAAAAATTGCGCTCCAGAGAAGCTGAGGCAGTCGACTTAGCTAACCAACTCGATGCTTCCGCGCAAGCGCAATTTAGCGTGACTCAAAAACAAGCTGATTTGGAAGAATCGCTAAAAATTCAAGTTTCGACTATTGCAGCATTGGAAGGTGAACTGGAGCAGGCTCGGAACCAATCAAATCAGCTCCTCCAGCAGAATGACGTCAAAAGCTCGGAACTTTCGCATCTCCGGAAGCAATTGAAAGAAAATATGTCTGGAACAGAGAAAATGCAGCGGGAAAGCGCTAGTTCTCTAGAAAAGCAAGAAGCGTCCAACGCTAGAGTAATTGCGCTGGAATCGCATCTAGCAGAAATGAAGCAGCGATTGGTAGAAGCAGAAGCCAAGGAAAGGTTGCTAAGCGACACAAACTGGGCAGCTAACTCAAAATTACAGGAAGTTGAAGCAAAATTAAAAGAAGCAGAAACAGGAAGAATAGAAATGGAGAAAATGTACGCAGGGAAAGAGGAAGCGACGATGACCTCTGACCTTCAGCTCAAGCGATTTCAAAGCGATTTGGAAGCGCTTCGGCAGGAGTTACTCGCAGCGCAGAAGGGGCGATCCGAATTTGAAATAGCTTACAAAGAGGCATATACAGGGTTTCTACAGAATCAGAAGACAATCGAAAACTTGGAGGCAGAAGCGCGCAAGCGCTCGTCCGAGGCTCAATCAGCGGGGGATACGAAGTTGAAATTAAAGGCTGAAGAAATGGTTCAAGCGACTTCGGGAAGCGGTGACGCAGATGAACCAAATGTAAGCTTTTTGAACTCAATTATCGTTGACCTTCGACGTCAGAACGAGGAACTGACGCAAAAGGTGGAGATTCTACTTTCTGGAAATGTAGCGGACTTCAATAGGTAAAAGAATTTTTTTAAAACAAGTTTTTTAGTTAAGTTTTTTAGACTAGCTTTTTAAAACAAGTTTTTTAGTTTTTTTTTTCCTAAATTCAAATGTTTTTATTTAGAAATCTGTTGGATACTAGTTACACTGACAGCGTTCCTGGAGCGCTGGCTAGTGCCCGACCGTACTGTGACATTTGCGAAGAGTTTGACCTCCATGACACGTCTGACTGTCCAACGCAGTCAAGCGAACCGTTAGAAAGCAATAGCCAGTTTCACGAGAAGCGCGGTGCTGTTCGTGAATACTGCACTTCTTGCGAAGGTAATCTCTTTAATTTTCCACAGTGAAGAAAACCGTGCAAAAAATGAAACAGTTAAACATATGCTACACAAAAAGTAAACAACTAAAGATTCAACATCGTTATTTTCGTTTCTAGTTTTTGGCCATTCACTAGAAGACTGTGATGCAGGAGAAACCTACTAATGGTGTTTTAATAAGATGAAAAAAAAACACTGCCTTTTGAAATCCAGTTTCCTCAGTTTAGTTCAAAAGGGAGTAAAAGACGCTGATTAGTTAAGTTAATTAATAAGTGTTGAATTAGGTCAAACGCACTAATCGCAAAAACTAAAACTTAACAATGCGTAGCTGGGATATGTATTGAACGTTAAAACGGAACTCGAGCGCTGATTCATGTTAGTTAATTTTTACTGATTCCTAACATTAGTTTTACATGTTTGAAAATAGGGAGTTTTAATGTAACAATGTTTTTAACTATCCTGTCCCAAACCCCGTAGCCAAAACTGAAGTGAAATAAAAGTGAACTAATAATGTAACGAAACTAGAAATAATTTAGGCTTTAAATATAATTGTAATAAATATTTTAACTCTAACTTGATAATTAAACTAAGCTAACTACGGTTTAGCTGATTTTTGAACTGTCGAAAGGCATGTCACGCTGAACACGGAATAGGGTGTGGAGGGCCCTTAATTGACCTGGACACTCTACTGGCCTGAAATATTTCGTAGATGTCCTTGTGGCATTTGAGGTGGCTGATGAGGTTGGTAGTGTTGGCAGATCCACCCACTCCGCCCCGTGACACCGAGGCCTGGCACACGGTGCAAATGGCGAATTTGGGGTCATCGCTGCTCAGCTCGAAGTAGTTCCACACGGGGCTCTCGGAGGGTCTAGCGCTTCTGTGCGGAGGTTGTAAGGGGTCTGGAAGGGAGAGGAAAGCGTTAAAAGTACTGGAATACTGGCAGTATTCAATCGTTAGTAAAAGTACTGTACAGTAGTTGTCATTTACCTTTTACCTTTCTCGATCGTCGTATCTGTTGTTGTCGATTCGGGATCTTCAGTTTTGGGGGCAAGAGAGGCTGCAGTGTCAAAGACGAGGTTGTGTCGTCGACTGAGGTGTCGTCGTATTGTGGACGTACTGCGACTGGACATTTTGAGGATCGTTTGAACCCCTTCCTCGTCACAGACCTTGCAGAAGGCGGAGAGACCGTTGTCCTCGCGGAGGAAGTAGTTCCAAATGGGGTTGTTACTCCGCCCACTGCGGACGAGCGGCTCCTCGGTGTAAAAGTTGACGTAAGTTCGCTTCTCGAGTACTTCCGGGTCTGGAGAAGACAAAATCGCTGAATTTTTATCACTGGCAATAATGAGGGAGGAATCGTTACTTGCACTGGTCTTTGTATCTTCTCCTCCAGAATCAGCGATTACTCGCTCTCCGCCTTTCTCTTCCTTGAAGCTTTCACTACTGTCTCTGTCTCCAAGTTGGTCTTCGTCTTCAGCTACTTCTTCGAGATCGAAACCTAGCAATCCGACTTGAGTAAAAAATAAAGCACTGGAAGCGGATTATCGATTGAGTTACCTTTGAATCGCTTGACTTTGGCTCCAGGGTTAATATGTACTCTCTTCCTACGGTCTCTTCTGGCACTTGACGCTGAAGTGAAGGGACTTTTGTGTGTACCGTCGCCATTAGTGCTGAGGCTGGAAATGACGTCAGCATCAACTTCTTCGTCTTCATTTTCCTGGAAACGTATAGAGAGGCCGCTGGCAACCAAATCCGCGGTGCTCTTCCAGTGTGTTAGGACTGATTCATAGAGTACTTGCTCCTTATTAATTAGTTGCCGATAAGCGATCAGTTGCTCTGAAAACATAAAAATTGAGCATGAGATGACATTCAGTCAAAAATCGCTTATCGTTTCTTCGGCTCCTACCGTTCTTGGTGACTATTATCTGCTCCATGATGCTCATCTTGAGGTCAACCTCGGCTCGAAACGTTTTGAGGCTTTTTTCCAACTTGAGAATACGCTCATCTTGGGACACGTCAGCGGCGCTTGTGTCAGGGTGAACTGAATGTTGACCTTTGGGTTTAGCTCTTGTCTTGTACATGGTAATCGTGAATCACCGGTGATTTCCAGAAGGGTGACCAAAATGACCTTCTTGAACCGATAGCTGATGATGTGATATGTCTTCTAAACGGTAATCAGCGTCTTTCCCTGCTAATTAATTAAATATTTCAATTATAGAGTACTTACCAATTAAAGTTAATTGTTGTTAACCTGCTTCGTTTATAATTGCTAATTACGAAAAGTTGACAACTCAGCATAAACAACTCAGAGTAAACAAAAGTTGACACGACAAGCGTCACACTATTCCACTGACGCACGATGCTGACTCAAAAAGTAAGAGTTGGCATTTTGGCAAATGGTAAAATCGCTGGAAGTAAGCTTAAGGCAAACTGAATGAAAATACCTGGGAAGTACCCAGTAAATAATACTGCCAGCATCCTATGGCATAGTACTTGCAAGCATCCTAGGGCAAATTAATTAGCCAGTACCCCTAGCGAGAATACTGGCCAGTACCCAGGGGTAACACTACGCTTACTTAAAGGAATTATGCTTAAATTTAAAATTTCGATAATTACGAGGAGGAAACAAAATTCTTTAAGATGCTTCCTGGAGATGATTTGAATAATTTATTAGTTTTACTTAACTACTAATTATTAATATAAAATTATATTTTAATTATAAACCTATGGAAATACATATGCAAATCAGGTAACAAAACCGTTGGGAGCGTATACAGACCAATCGACATTATGTTGATAACCAACCATAGGCTATGTTTGCCATAAATTTAGTGACTGTAATTCATTTTAAAAAATTTCCAAAATTTTTGATTTTTCATGATAGATTTTTTGAAAAGAATCCTTATAGGATTTAACACTGAAAAACATGCTTCAAAAATAAAATTTTTGATTATCGTTACATTTTGTTGATCAGACAGTGCTCCGCTTGAAATCGTTATTTTCCACGTCAGATGACATTGAGCTGCTTAGTCACTGAAAGATCTGGGATTCTTTTTTGCACCGCTGATTTTTGAACTGTCAAAGAGCATTTACGCTGAACACGGAACAGGTTGTGGGCCCTTAACTGACCTGGACACTCTACTGGCCTGAAATACTTCGTAGATGTCCTTGTGGCATTTGAGGTGGTTGTTGAGGTTGGTAGTGTTGGCAGAACCACCAACTCCGCCCCGCGAAATCTGGGCCTGGCACACGGTGCAAATGGCGAATTTGGGGTCATCGCTGCTCAGTTCGAAGTAGTTCCACACGGGGCTCTCTGAGGGTCGAACGCTTCTGTGGCTTGGGTCTGCAAAGGAAGAAACGTGCTAAAAGTACTGGAATACTGGCAGTATTCAGTTATTAGTAAGAGTTATTACTCGTCATTTACCTTTTACCTTTCTCGCTGCCAGCGTTTTCTGACTCAGGTTCTCCAGTTTTGGTGATGCTGGCAAAGACGAGGTTGTGGCGTCGACTGAGGTGGCGTCGTATTGTGGTCGTACTGCCACTGTTGACTTTGAGGATCGTTTGGACGCCTTCCTCGTCACAGACCTTGCAGAAGGCGGAGAGACCGTTGTCCTCGCGGAGGAAGTAGTTCCAGATGGGGTTGTTACTCCGCCCACTGCGGACGATCGCCTTCTCATCGCTGTAAAAGTTGACGTACGTTCGCTTATCCATGGCTTCTGACTCTGCTGAAGAAGAATACTTAAAATCGCTTTAATTAGCAATGTTGGTGGAAGCGTTACTTGCAGTGGTCTTTGTCTCTTCCTCAGAATCAGCGATTACTTGATCTCCGCCTTTCCCTTCCTTGAAACATTCTCTACCATCACTGTCTCCACCAAGTGGATCTTCGTCTTCAGCATCTTCCTTGGTGACAAGAGCTAAACATTGCAATGCAACTTGATTATAAATAACTCCCTTTCACCTTTATAAATATCGAGATTAGCGAGCGATTTACCTTTGAATCGCTTGACTTTGGCTCCAGCTTTTGCGTGCCTTCTCTTCCTACGATCTCTTCTGGCACTTGACGCTGAAGTGAAGGAGCTCTTGTGCCTGTGCGTTTCATCGTCATCGCTAGCACTGGGGCTGGAAACGTCAGAATCCAATTCATCTTTTTCATTTTCCTGGAAGCGTAGAGAGAGGCCACTGGCAACCAAATCAGCGGTGTTCTTCCAGTGTGTCAGCACAGAATCGTACAGTGCCTGCTCCTTGCTAATTAGGTGCTGATAAGCGATCAGTTGCTCTAAAAACACACAGTTAACATTAAGAGTGTGAAGTCCAGTACAAAATCGCTGTTCAATTCTCGGCGCTTTACCGTTCTTAGTGACGATTATTTGCTCCATAATGCTCATCTTGAGGTCAACTTCGGCTCTAAACGTTTTGAGGCTCGTTTCTAACTTGTGAATACGCTGATCTTGGCTTCCGTCAGCGGCGCTTGTGTCGGGGTCAACTGAAGGTTGACCTTTAGATTTCGCCCTCCGCTTCTGCATGGTAGACCAAGAGACCAAGACCGGTATTTCAGTTACAAAATTTACCTTACAGAATGCAAAGCTGCTGTGGTATATGTCTTCTTAACGGTAATCAACGCCTTTACTGTTAATTAATCCAATATTTTAAGTATCCAGTACTTCCCAATTAACTTAATTAATGTAGCTTGCTTAATTAATTAAACACCTTCTACAAGTGGAAGAGTAAAAACAACTCAGAAAGTAAACAAAAGTTGACACGAGGAGCGTCACCCTATTCCACTGACGACGCATGATTCTGCTGCTGCTGAATGCTGTCAAACACTCACGACTTTAATATTTGCCCAATGCCAAATCGCTGGAAGTTACGCTAGCCTAGCGGTAACCTGTCGTCTTATTGCCAGTATCCCAAACTACTTCCCAGTATCCTGAAGTACTTGACAGTATCTTAACCTACTTCCCAGTACCCTAAACTGCTTGTCAGTATCATAGTCTACTTCCCATCCCCGTATCCTGGACTTAAGCATCTAGGATAAACTACTTGCCAGTACACACATTCAGCTTTTTACGTTTACTGCAGTGTTTTAAAAGCTGTCTTAAAATTATGAAGAGGAGATCAAGCGATTTTTTTTAAGAGTTTGTTTACTGAAGATAATCTTGATTTCAGTAATTTATTTCTTAAAATATTTTGCGTTAATTAAATTATTTAAATTTGAAATTAATTATGCAAATGTAGCTATTCTAAGCGAATTGAGTAGTTGTACATTGTGAGGCCTTGGTCCTCCTCTGACTCGGCCATGACCCCGATGACCTCTGTCCCGAGGCCTTGGTCAAGGCCCTGTCTGTTGACCACCATGACATGCGCAATAGTTCCGTCCGGATCCTCCGTGATCTCAACCATTTCCATGTTGAGACCCTCCACCGCTCCAGTCTCCATCTCTTCCAGTGCACAGCCTTCAGGCCCCTCAGCTACTACTTGATCATCCTTCTCAGCCACTTCCTCTCCAAAGTCAGACGTCTCCACAACGTACACAGCTACATTCTCCTCGTCAACCTCAACAGGTACGGCTGGAAGGCGCTTCTTCGCTGCGACGTGCCCTGTCTTCACAAGGTGCGTTCTGAGCATGTCACGGCGATAAAACTTCTTTGCGCAGACGCCACACTCGTGTTCGTACCCCTGCTCCGTCAACACATGCTCCCGACGGTAGTGGTGCATCAAATCCACTTTATTCTTGTAGCTCTTACTGCAGTTTCCTATAGAAAATAAAAACGTTTCGTTTAAAAAAAACTTTCACAAGCGTAAAAACCACGATTCTACACTTTAATAAGCGCTTCAGCGATTTTAAAGTTTACAGTCATGAATGATTACCGCAAATGTGCTGCGTATTGGAATGAACGGTCATGTGCCGCTTGAAGGAGCTGAGCCGCCCGAAAGATTTGGAACAAAAGGAACACGAAAACGAACCTAGAACAAAGGAAAACTAATTAAGTTAAAATTATTATTAGATTATTAAATTATTGAGCTAAAACTACTATTAGATTATTACATTTAAAGTTTGAATTAAGTTAATTAATTAAAGTTAAGTTTCATTCCTTGCCATGTTAGGTTAATTAAAATCCCTTACTTTTGAGTTGATGCATGTACTTCTTGTGGTAGTCCAGAGCTTTGGCAGTGGGATACTTGCGATCACAGTCAGTACATGCGTACTTCCGGAGCTCTTCACGGTCTTCATTGTCGTCGTGCGTCAGTTCGTGCGTCTTGAGGGCCAAGTCACTTGCAAATCGCTTATTGCACGTTGAGCACTTGAACTCTTCCGGGAGCTGGACTTCCAGAGCCTTGGAGTCAGGCACCGCTGGCTCCTGGCCACCGACGTAGTGCTGGGCCTTGACACGGTGTGTCCGGAGGTGATCGGCTCGAAAATAGCGCTTTGGACAAACGCCACAGGCAAACTCTTTATTTGTCCCAGATTCTGAGTGGAAACGCTGCTCGTGAATACGAAGGTCCTTTTTGTGCTTGTAGTTCTTGCCACAGAGTTCACAGAGGTGGGATCCCACGGTATCGTGAGAGACCACGTGAGCATTGAGGTAACTCTCTGTACCATAGGACTTGTCACAACCTGGATGTGGACATAGGAAGAAATTGCGCCGCTCGTGCAGGTACCGGACGTGATTGTGCAGAAATTGCGCCTGGGTGTATCGCTTACCGCAGCCTTCCACAGGACATATGTATATTGGCAATTTGGCTTCTGATTCTGTCTGAAATTTGAAAAAAAAAATCATTTTAGAAAACTGCACCACAATAAAAAAAACAGATTTTTCAAAATATCTAAATTGTTCATCCCAAAATTAAAAAAAACAAAACACGAAAAACATCAAATTATTTTACCAAAATTTAAATAAATAAAAAAGTCGGCATAGATCGACAGAGTGAATTTTAAGGCTTCATATTTTATCCCCTTTCCGTTCTGTACTTCATGTAATGTAACATGCAGGTTCGACATGTTTTGCAACATTTTGTTTATGAAAAACATATTTTAGTAGGATGTTGTTAACGTATTACATGTGTGAGTTGATGTGCTTTCAAGTGCCTTTCAGAGGGGAATGAACAGTTGCAGAGGTGACATATCACAGTTTTCCGATCCACGTGCGCCGCGCCGTGCTTCTTGAGATCCAATGCCGTGAAAAATCGTTTTGGACATTCACTGCACTCTTCCGTTTTCTCAGCTTCGTGATCAGTGTTCAGATGCCCTTTGAGTTGTTTATAGTCACTGAATCGCTCAGTGCAGAAGCGGCAGTCGTAGTGTTCTTGATGATAAATGCGAATGTGCTGACGGAGGAGCACGTTGGTCCTTAACTTTTTGCCACATTCAGCGCAGTCAGTTCCCTTCACATCACCTTTGTGCTTGAGGCGACGCTTCAAGCGTGCAGTGTCCATAGAGTTCAAATGTCGTGTTCTAGGACGTCCAACTCTGCGCTTCACAGGCTCTTGTAGTATGTCAAACTTCTCGTCAGTGCTATCGCTTTCATCTTCTTTGACCATCGAAAGCTCAAAGTCTTCATCTTCCGCATCTTCAAAGGCATTTTGAGATGAATCGCCATTGTTCAATTGATTACCGAACAACGTATTCCCTTCTAAATTAGCAAACTTTAACTATATAATTTTCCTCTGGTTAATTAAAGTTAATTAAGCAGAAGTTAGTTAATTAAAGTTAAGTTCACGACTGATCAAATTGACATACCCGTTCTATCCAAAAGACTAAAGTCGTCTAAATCGGCCTCAGCCAAAGCTACAGCGCTTTCTGGTGTCAATTTACAGAGTTTGACTTTACAGGAAAGAAGAGATTGAATGTCTCCAGTGTACTTTGTCTTAATTCTTTTCAGCGATTTTTGAGATGTTTTGTCAAATGCTGGTTGACCTACACGACAAAATATTTAACATAATTAAAGCATAATAAAAAGCTAGCAAAAGATGATGTTTACCGGAAGTGGAAACTTGGTCATCATCCTCCAGCGCCTCGAAATTAAGATTTGAAAATAGTTGATTAAGATGCGAGTTCCCTTTGGAAGTGATCGCTGATTTGCTAAACTTTTGATAAGCGTCGTACATCTGAGAAAGGGAGCAGGCACAGGAAGCGCACATTCTCAAGCGATCCTTCTCGCGCTTCGTCGAGACGAGCAAGCCCTTGGCATACTTCCAGTGAAAGTGAAAGAGCTTGAGCAGCGCTTCGAAGACAGATACTAGGTCAGCGTCTTTCGCCTGGCGTTGACCATGTCTTCGTCGTCGTAGCGAACCGTCCTCGTCCACGACAGGCTTCTCGTCAACGGTGTCCGTATCAGCATCCTCTCGACATACCACTTCTGGATCATCTT
>VYYI01002087.1:0-14489 GCA_021029175.1 Bilobella aurantiaca
ATGGAAAGCTACAATTTGGTCGTCGACGCAATCGCCAACAGGAACACTGGTCAATTTACGCTTGGGAGAGTGTGGGCTCAAAAAATACTAAATGCAGCAGAGACATCGCAATATGGCAACATTTTGGTTTCAATTGTTTCACCAAGTTTGTGGGATGAAGGTATTCCGAAGTTACCAAAATTCTTTGGCGAGTTGGGGGTTACTGTAATCTTGCCGTTTGCAATTATTCACATTGGTGCTATGGAGACATACGTGTTCCTGGAAAAGTCTGTACGTAAAATGGTGCACTACGTTGTGGTTCCTAAGGTACTCGAAGACTTCTTGGCAAAAAACGATGTAGAGGATCTCCGTAATATGTTTCAAGGACATATTGGAGGTGGCGAAATACTGAAGGTTATAAAGTCAAACATCACGAAGGCGAGCGAGGTTCACCTTAAATTTTCCTACAAGAATGTTATTGTAAATATAGATAACAGCATTCTTGAGAGTTCGATCGATAAAAAACCAAAAGCGGTTGCTGCAAGTCTTTACACAAAGTATGGCAAATATTTGACTGATGTTGCTGTCAAGGGAATAAGAGCCATATGATTTCGCACTTTTTATGGCATACGAAACGAAAGAAATGTAATATTACGTTTTAAGAGATGCATAATAAACGGCATAATTTTTGAAAATCAAAAGCATTTAAATCCTTTGATTTAGTTGTATATGCATTTGGTAACAATATGAGTTAACAATTAATAACAATTAATGAGTTTTACATTACTTTCAAATTTTTGTGGATGCTGAACTTTGACTCGGTTATAAATTTTTCCTGAAACAATTCAAATGTATTGCTATCAGAACATTAGCTAATTTTCTTTTCTAAACCAAATCATGAGATGCAAAGCAATGAAGTCAGGCAAAAAACGGTGAGTCTAAACACAATCCAAATATTTACTCAAAGCCTCTGTGACTTCATTGAGTTGCTAAAAGTTGCACACCTAGGAATTTTTATTTAAAAAGCATACCGACTTTACTGGCATACCGATAGCAACATTTTAACGTTGTTTAATCATCTCCGGAGTAAGTAGACACTCACGCTCTGTGAAACAAGCCCAAAATTAAAATTCTGAAAACTTGAAAAACTCTGAGACAAAATGCTGAAAAGTTTTTTTTTTTTCAAAAACTCCTCTGCTTATTCAAAATGTCAAAACAGCTTTACAAAAACAAACAGTTTGTTCTCTTCTTTGATTGCGATAATGTTAAGTACGAGTTATCAACAAAGATAACAACTCTTTTAGATGCAATTCACTACACTTTACCTCAGAACAGCAAATACAATCAATTAGTTGCCTTGATTTTAATACTGGCCTTGTACACAAAAGAAGCTATTTCATCAAATTGCTGGATATCAGTGAACGTTACAACGTAATACTTTTTTACGCTTATTGGAATCAATTCCAAATCATAGTATGATCCAAGCTATGATATGCCCTGGGAAGTTTTATTTAAGCGAAATGATAATAGCAATACGCAGAATTTTCCTTTCAGCGTAGGGGAAGCATTGGCGTTTATAGCAAAGGTTTTTTTAACCAGTAAAGCGACACGGCCGAAGGTGGTGTCATTGTTTTGTTACTGTAAAAAGTACAGGTACATGTGAGAGTTAATTTAGTTAATGTAGTTTAGCACATACATTCTTATATTTACAAGAGTTTTTTTTAACAAAAAGGAGGATTGGGACAAACATACTTTGATGAAAGAAATCAAGATTTAACTAGTCCAAAGTTGTTTATGGGTCAATGATGATGGTGAAAACGAGAGGGCTCAAATTTTAAGACTAAAAATTATAAATTACACTAAATGAATGACCTTTAACCTGACTAATTGACTTTGACACCAAATTGACTACTTTTACTCTAGGTGGGACTGAAAGTGAGCTCTGCTTGAGACTGGAAGTGAGACTTGGCTGTGTCCCAAGGACCACGTCACACAGCATCTCTGACATACTGGTACGGACTCAGCATTCAACCCTCAAGGCTGCTCATGGTTTTTACGTTATTAATGCAAAAAGGCAAAAATTTTGCAAATGGGAGGAGTAAAACCCAGGCCACACATATCATTCTCTCACTTCAACTTCTCTGAGGGCAAGCTCTGTCTAAAAACTGTTTCACTAAAATACTCTATTGTAAATAAATACTATCCGGGTCTAAAGGTTCCGTTCCTGAAATTACAATTGCCTTCTAACCAATTTTTATTTAATTCTTGAAAACATTAGTTTTCTCAAAATTTAAAGTTAAGTTAAGGGAAATTTAATTACAATAACATCGTGATAAAGCTTTTGAGCTAAACCCCGCGAACTTAGTACCTTTCCCTTAACAATACGATAAAGTATTGTTAAGTCAAAAACTTGAAGCATAGTGCAAAATCAAAATTCCCAACATACAAGTAGATGACAAAAACTTGCAACCGGTATGTCGGCAAGTACTGAATTTAACATTTAATTAGCAGAAATGTTCCATTCGATTATTTTACATGACCCTTTGACCTACCAAAATGCATTAGTCACGTGGTGAAGCACAGGGGTCATCAGAAAATGTTACCTTGTAAGCTTCATATACGGACCTCTTACTTTGGAATGTAGACTGACTGGATCGGTTTGTAAATAATCGATTAAATCTTGGACGGAATTCTTATGTCAATTCAATACAAGTTGGCATCAAGTTTTTGCAGTATACACAATGGTTTAGATAAACTTGACAAGAAAAGCCTAAATGCTAGAATTATATTAAAATCCAAAGAATCTGATTTTGTTTTACATTCACTTAAATTTAGTAATTACGTCATCACAAGTGATGACGTAATGTTAATTGTTAATTGGATAAGTTAGTATTCATATTTCGGTTTTCATACATTTGTGGATTTGTCATTTTTGTATTTAAAGCGAACTAACATGGGTTCATTTGATTGGACGACTATAATATGTTAATTAGGAATGTATTAAGTTTGCAGGAACGTTGGCGTTTCGTGTGGCATAAATTATCACGCATTTCATTGACAAATTAGAAATTTTCAAATAGAATGGTTCGAATTAAAATAAACCGTTGCAAACGCACGTAACTTAAGTAGCGTATTGTACTGATATAATAAAATGTAAATATCGAAACTAACAAACCCCCCAAAACACCGATTTTTCGGTTTTGTAGTTTTGATGGTCTCTGGGGTCATTTTATTAAGGGGAGATGAGTCGCTTAGATCCTTGAAGACATCATAACTTTTCCTATTTTGCTAAACTAGAAAAAATCCTAAAGAATCCGATTTTTCGGATTGGGGATCATTTTGGGGGTCGTTGACACAAGGGTTTAGCGTCACTTTCGTCCTTGAAATTATCATAACTTTTCGTTTCATGGAAAACTAGAAAAAATCAGCCAAATCCGAAGAATTTCGAATTTTGGGGTAATTTGGGGGGCGTCAAAATGAGGGTGAAGGAACCCCTATGGCCCATCCTTGAATTTTGGCTTACCCTTGACCCCTACTACTTATACATAAAAACAGATTTGAAAAAAGTTCACCCGTCCAAGAGTTATCACGCAACCAGACAGACAGAGGGACAGACGGACAGAACATTCCATTAAAGTAGCTTAAACGCTACTAAATAAACAATTATATTGTATTGAAATCTCCAGATGTATGTCACTATTTTATGACGTACCAGGGCAAAGGATTGTTATTATATGTACGAGTTTCATTTATTATAGCCAAGCAATCCCGTCCTGCGGCGCACCTTTTGGGGGTTCTCAGGGCCTCTAGCTTTTGAGAACTAAACTTGAAACGGAAGTGGAGCTAAACTATATTTACATAACATAATCAAACTTATTGGTAATTTCAATAGTATATAAAGCCCGACCTTAGGTATTATTTTTTATCAGATCCATTTTACGCCTAACCCAAACGTTTTAAACTAAGATTTTTATAATGATTGCTCATATTTTTCTTTTCGCAGCTAACCTAAACGACACAATAAGCGCAACATTGGCATGTCAACTCCTTCTAGATTCTACACTGATTCCCAAACCACAAGAAATAGTAGATGTAATTTTTTTTAGATCTAGAACGATTGTTTAAGAAATACCGACCCGGATTGACAAGAAAGCTTTTTCTATTTTTTGTACACATTGCAACAACAGCCATAGTGGGTATTCTGAGAGTGGAAAAAGCACTTGATAATTATTAAGCTTTAGAATGGTGCATTTATCTTCGTGTGCTCATATTGTTTCAAATATGCTAATTTTTGTATTTTTATAGTTTTACAATTTTATAACCAACTACATTTCGTACCGAGGCAGTGCAGAAGGACCGCTGAATTCATCTCCAACCTACCATCCGATAATACGCTTTTTGGCAACAGTCAAGCTCACAAAGGAGATGACGAAGTATTTCCTGTTAAATTCCAGAAAATTGATGAATTAATCATTGTTGAGTTGCTTGTTGGGGACGTTGCGATTATTGGTGGTCTTAAGGATACTACTATAACCTGGCAAGTTAAAGACTTTGTATACAGTGAACCCAAAACTGCTATGCGCTACGTTCCTCAGATTTCAGCTGCCATGTTCAAGTTTGTGGAAACTTGGAAAGATAATAACGTAAGGTCGAATGCTTAATAATGGGTATTTTCCTATGCAGCTTGTCCTGTTAACATGTATAGACTATAGAAATATTTTTGTTTAAAAAAGTACCTGAGAAAATATTACTTCACATGCTTAGTGCGCATTCCGATTTCCAAGTTCTAAGTTGCCATTACCGTTGTATTGTCAATTCACAATATTTTTAAAAACTTGACGAGTTTTTGGTTTTTCATACTGTAACTATTTTGCAAATAATTTTGTAGAATTGTGCTCTAGGGCATTAGACCAAAGAAGTACCAGTAAAAAATGCTTGTTCTTTGATGTTTACTCAACAAATGCATCGCTAGCTAATTTGACTTTCATTTAGTTTTTGGCTGCCGCAAATACTGTACTTGCAGATCGAGCTAAATTGAAAGTATTGGTTGGAGAGGCTCTGTTTGTCGGAAAGTACAAAGGTACATCTTTAGGTGACTACCTCTTCGTACCAATTCCAATTATATGAAGGTCTCAACAATGTTGGCAAATTTGCAGCACCTGGGCAATGCAGAATAAAATTTAGGTGTAAAGCAAGAAATTGTATGCAGCAAATACTAGTTAGGCATTGTGAGGCCATTTTCTACAGTAGAGAGAGTCAATATCTCCACCTCAAATACTGGGCTACCAGGGGTACTACTTACCAATGTCTGGTATCTTTTCGCAGGTCTTAAATTCAAAAGTTACGGGTTTTGGTACTTAGCAAGGTGCTGGTAGAGAAGGTGGTAGAGAGGTGGCAGGATTTACCAGCCTCTCTCCTTTCTCCAATGAGTTTGTGTGGAGCTTTCTCTGCCAGCTCCCAAAATCCTTACTTACCATAGGCTCCGCCCCCTCCTAGTATCTTAAATTTGCTGGTAACTTTAAGGAAACTTGAGGGCACCTTTAAAGTTACCAGAATCAGCATTTCAACATTTAAAATTAAGTAATCGTGAAGAATCGTAACTAAATGGCATGCTTGACCTTTGTAGCAATTACTAACATTAGTTTTCAACAAATAAAGTGTTCTAATTAACTCATTATTTTTTGAGTTCTTCAAAAAAAAAACCTCTTGTTATTCGAGCCTTGACAGGAGTTCTAAATGCTTCCTAACTTTAACTATCCACTTGCATAATTTGTTGATAAATGTAAAAAAAAAATGGTTTAGCAAATACTCAAAATTAATAATCCCTAAAATCATATAATCATAGTAGTAATCGTAGCTGATGAATTAAATCACGTACTATTTTAATTATGTTTGTTAATGACAATCAATAATAATGATAATAACAATTGACAAATGATTGTTAAAGTATTTAAATAGGATGGGTTCAGCATTGAACCCTTTTTTGAATCATCACACGGTAGTTCTAAGGGCACTTCCTGCAATTAATAAAAAAAAAATGAATGAAACACCACACGGTTCGCGAGACTTGGGTTCCACAGGGAACATTTGTTGACACATTACATTGTTTAAAAACTAACCTCATTTAAGTGCCAATTAGGTTCAGCTTTTGTGTCAGTTGAACCAGAGTTGTGCCGGAGGTCATGTTCATCATAACCGTCCTTAGAAGCTTCCAAAACGGGGTGACGTCATCCTCACTGATACTCACGGTTATTCATACCTTAAATGAATGTTTAGATTTAGTACTGATTCTATAAGCACGTAGCATAGCTAACTTAAGCTACTTACTAAATTTTTGGTTTGATTACCCCGGCCATCACTAGTAAAGATGTAATATTATTCCAATTAGATTAAATGGGTTCCCTAGTGGAACCCTTACCCAAAACTTGTAATCAAAATTAGCAAAAAAATACAGCAACGTCAAAATGCCACGACCAAGGATAACCAATAATGTAAACAGTGACGTTGATTCCTTACGCTTTAGTTTGAATTAAGATCACTCCAGATTTTACCATATGACCTCCTTGACACCCAGAGTTAGGCGGTGACTAAGGTGACATCATTTTATCTTTCCCATCAGAGTCCATGGGTTCCGTAACGAAATCCTTACCTGCAATTAGTCAATAAAATCAACTAATTATGATTATCAGTAGAGAGGAGTTGTTAGAACAAAGTTAACTTAAGTTAGCTTTAAGTTTTACAAACCGTATAATATATTGCCGTTCCTCCTTAGGAAAACATTCCACGATAGTCCAGGTGGCACTTTCTGAAATTAGTAAAACTCAATTACTGAAACACCACACGGTTAACGAGACTGGATTCAACAGTGAGCCATTGTTGACACTCTTTATTGTAAAACTAACCTCTTGAAGAATCAATAAGCTCCAGCATTTAGTTTATGGTCAGTTGGGCTAGAGTTTTGCCGGAGGTGGTGTTATGTACATAACTATCATCATAAAAGCTTCAAAAACTGGGTTAAGTAATCTTCAACCGATTCATGGGTTCCGTGATGGAACCCTTGCCTTAAATCAATGATTACGCTTAGTATTGATTGTTTTGACACGGAAAAGAATTAACTTTATTTACTTACTTTTTTGGTTTGCTAATCCGGTTCATTACTTTCGGAACCGGATTTCGAAATTATGTGGGTTAGTCCAATCGTAGGTTACACCAATCAAATAGATCAAATGGGTTCCTGCTGTACGGAACCCTTGTCTGCGATCAAAATAATTAGAAACACTAATTAGTAAAGCCAAACCAGCCACGACTACAGTATCTAATTAATCAATAATGTAGACAGTGATAATGTACACTTACCCTTTAGTTTTAAAGATCGACCACTCAAAATGTCTCCTTGTGAACTCCCAGGGTAAGGCGGTGACTAAGTTGACCTCATTCCATCATTTCCATTAGAGTCCAAGGGTTCCTTGACGGAACCCATATCTACAATTAGGCACTGCATTTAACTAATTATGATTATCAGTAAAGCTGATTTAGGACAAAGCCAACTATAGTTACAATTAAGTTTAACTCACCGATTAAGGCACTCCGTTGCTTTTGGTAGGTAACTTCAGTTAATGTAAACTTTTTCGGTCAATATTTAATTCACTTTAGTTTGATTAACTATAAAATGGTTAATTAATAAAAGTTAAATCGAATCTAGTTCACATTGCTTTTGTAAACAAAAGTTCAAAAGCTAAAAATCCCCGCCACTTTTGCTTACGATTCTGGTATCTTGGAGAAAGCTTTCTCCAAGATACTAGAAGGCGCGACAGATTTTGGTAAGTACCGAAGTTAAGACCTGGTAGAGACTTCTGGTAAGTATCTCTAACAGGTCTTATCTTTAAGAGACAATGGTAGTTAGGACCCCAGCTCAATAAGTTAAGTCTAATTATAAGACGCGACTACGGTATCCTCTTACGAATAGTAGTTGGAAATTTCTGTTTCAACGTTGGGCATCGACTTATTTTAACAGTCATCTTCAAACGGAATTTTCAAAATAGTAAAATTTAGAAGTTATTTAAGAATCAGATTATTTCTCGAAGCAAGGAAAATAGAAACACAACCCAAAACTCTAACAACTTTTTCCCAGAAACGAAAAACGCAAACTTCACTTTGATACATTACACGTGTATCACCTAAACCATGTGCAGTACCTAAACAAAGCTGATAGTCTACTATGTCATTATGTCGAAATTGGGCCACTAGAAAATAATTAAACAGAATTGTACTAGTTTTTTTACTTGAAAACATTTGGCAACAAGATGTATGTTTGTAAGAGGGAGCTCACTACCTATTTATTAGGAATCCTAATTTAGGATAGTGAGACTCACGCCGAGCATCCGCTAACAATGGCATATTTCGGCCACTCCTGCAACAAGATGCTTTCCAATGCATGCAATGCATGCTTAAGTCTGCCTTTTTATTAGTAACTAGTTGTGTAGTGAACTTTCTTGCTAGCGGGTTCCCGCAGCAACAATAAATACGCTATCACAATACACGACTAACCCCAGAATATTGGTCCTCAATTCGACGCACTGCCAAACAATTTGGCAAATGTTTGGCGCGGATACCGTAACATTAAATTGCTTTTTCGCTCGCTGCTTAAATAGTTTGTGCGTTTTGGAATAGTATCTACCACTCAGTTGGTTGCTAACATTAACTCTTGAGGATTCGTTACCTCAGTTATTTCAAAATCCCAAACACTTTTTCCGTATATTGGTTAATCCTTAAAGTTTGGTAGTTAGTAATACGGCGAAACGTCAAATCTTACATTTAGCGTGAGGTACTAGTCTTCTAATTAGCCCAGAACAAATGGCTTGTGTATATGCTTCTCCACGCAGAACAATATATACTTTTTCTTGTAACAATGATTTTTTTTTCGTCGGCGAGTAGAGTGGAGAACGTGATACCTAATGACCGAACGAAGTGTACTGCCGGTCAACAAAAGGTATGAGAACTCCATTTTTTGAAATTAAATATAAACATTGTTATTCGCGCATGCTACCCTTCGATAGTCCGGTACCTTTAAATTTCTCTGAGGTGTAAAAGTACGGTCCAAATATATTCTCAGATAAAGTTTGTTTCTGATTTTTGGGTAAAATAAAAAAGATAATAGATTCACTTTAGTTTATACTTTTACTAAATTCGATTGGCCAAGTTGGTCTAGAGGTTTCAAACTTCTGTCTCTCTTCACTATAGCCACCCTGAAAACGGGAGTTCAAATCCCCACTCACCCAAATTATTTAAACAAGTTTTTTTTATCTAAATTTGGAACTTTTCAAGTTTCGAATGCCTTCCCTGCTACTTTTAGGCGAGAGTTATTGGAAAATAAAATTCGCAACTAACAGACAAATAAAACCAAAACGGTCACAAATGCATGAAAAATCAGTCGTTGTAGTAACAGAGGTGTATGTCTATTAGTTTGTTAATTATAATATTACAGATGATTAATAATGCAATTAACTTTGGAAAAATTAGCTTAGCAGTGACAAAGTTGAAAGAGAAAATGGACGCTTAAAGACGAGTGTTATTCAAAATTATTTACGATATATTCACCGAAAGCATTTTACTGTGACTGAAAAATTACATTTTTTACATATAACCAACCTAGAATTACCGAGCATAAATTTATCCATTTGCTTGAATTGTGTACCAAAACCGAAAAAAAAAATCCAAATCTCAGAGAACAAGAGCAATATTTGTGTATACGAATTATTACCTAAAAAAAACTGCAAAACTACACCTTTAGCACAAATACTGATTTAGAAACATAAAAACCTAATCATGAAACAATAGCCAATATCAAGCAGGAAAACAATGTTTTCCACATCAGAAACCTAACAACTTCTAATATGTAGGTCTTAAATTTATGTATTCAAAATAACTAAATAGTTTTGTCTCCTATAAGAATATTGATTGCAACAAATATATTAAAATATATTATATTAAATATTATTACATGAAAGTTGTTATTGATATTCTACTCTCTAGGAGTTTAACCGAGAGGCGTCATCATAAAAAAGTAAAGCAAGCAATTTCAATTTGAAAAAGTTTCAGCTCAGTACGACATCGACTAAAGGACAACCTTCGATCAAGTTAACCTTTACTCATCTCTCCGCATTTTAAATCAGTTTTTACAAAATAAAAAAAATTGGAAAAAATACCGTCTTACAAATTTATTGTGAATTTTTTTTAATGTTAATTAAATAGATTTCAAGCTGTTTCCATTATGTCCTGAAATGCGCGAGCCCAGGGATATTATTAAGATCTAAGTAGTAAAAGATTAGTGACTGAGATTAGTGATTAGTGAGTAAGCCTTAGTAATAAGTAGATAAATAACTTTAATTTGGATATGTGTCTAAGAATATATGAGATTTCGAATATTCATATTTGTCAAAAGACATATATTCTATCGATCTATGTATATTTGAGCAGTAACAAAGTAATAAGTGAAAGTTGACTTATAAGGACTTCTTACAAACAACATATATTGATATATTTACCACACACATTGTACTGTGACCTTAACAGATTTCTTTACATATAGCTAGCCTATTACAACATAACGTATTCAAAAATAAAGAAATACTTTCGTTTTGCAGTATTAGGGGGTTGAGCTGAACAGTAGTGTTGGGTAAGGAAAAGGGAAAAAAGTTGACCGGGATTCGATCTCGGCAAAGCAAAAGGTAAAGTTGCTCGTGTTACCACGAGACCACGGTGCTTCTTATACATAGAGAGGCTCAACCAAGACGCTATTGCTTTGCTATCTCACAGTAGTCGTGCCTCAATAACTGCTTATGTAGTAAATCAAGAAAAAATTGCCCAGTTAAAATAAAATTGACGTTGATTAACGACTCGACACTTTCCCTATAAATGCGATAATACGGGTTAATTATTATAATACTATACTTTAAGTCAAAGTCGTTTTACGATTTAACCCACAAAATGAATATCAGTACAATTTCTGTTTTATTTCATTTTACTTACGCCACTTCTGCTCATTACTATATTATGGACCCGTTCACACTACAAGACAAAATTTTACCAGCA
Source organism: Bilobella aurantiaca (assembly GCA_021029175.1). Classification (NCBI taxonomy): domain Eukaryota; kingdom Metazoa; phylum Arthropoda; class Collembola; order Poduromorpha; family Neanuridae; genus Bilobella; species Bilobella aurantiaca. Next base: position 11,071 of record VYYI01002087.1, read on the forward strand.
CTCAACCTTGGCAGCGGGAATAATGGCAATGTAACTAAACTCGATCTTGCTAAAAATCCTATATTAAATCAATGGGACGAAAAGGAGCAGTTTGACGGCTTTGGGATTGCACAGTCCATAGTATCCTTGCTACTGCATAAATATCCAGGCTTACAATTTTCGTTGGTACAAGGACAGCTACAACTATTATTTGTCGGTGGGTTTGGTGGAAATGCTCTTGGTGGGTGGGTTGCAGCCACCATATTGTCCAAACTCGGGATTCAGTGCGACCTGTATGTGATTCGGGACGAAAGTGAAGTATCAAGTCCAACTGCCGCTTATACTAATGCCAAATCTCTTCTGCTCTTTATTGCAAAAAATAAAAGTTTGTTCCCAAACATCCAAATATTTTGGGACGATAAGCTAAACCAATCATTTGATGATGAGTTTCCGGACATTGTGGAGCTAAAACGTGCCTTTTGCAAAAAAAAAGAGGGGAGCAACCGGAAATCTGCAAGATTGGCTAGCGAAAGGTTACGTGCAACAGTATTTGAGGTAAGAAGAAGTCTTATAATAAGCAAAAAAAAGTATTGTTTTTTTGCTGTGATTTTTATACTTATTTTACTATTTACTAAATTCAGTTATATTGATAAAATCCATCTTTTTTAAATATTAATATAACTTCTTTTACACAACTTACAAATTAAAAACTTTAATGAACTTCATGGGTTACAGGCCCGTATAAAGCAGTAAAACCACCAATACTAATACCAATAATTATTTTTCAACATTTTAAAAGAAACAAAGACTGGCTGGTGAAGACCTATTCTCTGGTATTGGATGGAGTTTGTGGGTTATCTGCAAGTACGGGAGAATTTAAATTGGGAACATTGTTGGCGTTGAAGATTTTGAAGTTAGCGGAAGACATTTTAGTGTCTGTTGACTTTCCTAGCATGTGGAATGGCACTATGAAGGGAATTCCAGAAAACTACAAAAAATTTGGCATTGAGCCATTGATGCCCTTTGCCATTATACATATCGGTGCAATGAAACCCTATGTGCTAACCAAGGACTGTGAGAATATGCTTCATTTGGTGGTTATACCAATGCGGCTGGATGATTTTATTGGTTCGCTAACGCTGAGTCATATCTATTGGCAACAATTGAAACCTAATTTTCAAACAATACCGGTTCAGCCAATGTGGTGGACGAAAAAAATCCGGTTCATAAACGTTGTGGTTGACATCTCCACACCAATTATTGAGTGGGTTAAAGCAAATAAGTTCATAACTATCGACCACTTGCAACACTATGCTCGATACCTTAATAAATATCAGGAACCTCGATGGGAAGCTGAGCAAATAATGTGCAGTGCGAGTAACAGTTAAATGTTTTTCCTCCTTTTTTGCTATGCTAACATTAAATACTATTCATATTAGCTCAAATAAAACAAGAGTTATTTTTCTTCAGACATTTTGAGATTGTTCAAGAGAACTTATATGTTCATTTCTATTGTCATAAATCTCGCCATAGGGCTGAAGCATTCCTAATTTCAATCTTAGGGTCTTCCTAAGCCAAGTTTACTTCCATAGCGTCGCAGTATACGGTCCTTCAAATTCGTACCAAATTCCAATATAGAACGGCAAATACTTGCGTGACCATGCGCGAACTCTAAATGTTACTAATTTTCAAGATGGAATATTTACCAATGTTTTTCCTCATCATAAGAAATGATCGCAGAAGATCCAGGTTCTATTGAAGATGTTTGAAACACTTACACAGTTGAAATTTTAAGTTAAAGTTTAATAGTTTAGTATGGTTTCATCTCAATACCGAAAAACCAAAAACCGAAAATGGAAAAACCGAAAATGACAAAAACCGAAAAAAAACACAAACAGAGAACGACAAAAACCAAAAAACCCAAAACCGAGAACTATAAAATTCAAAATTTTATACCCCTGAACTTGAGTAGTTCTATTTTGCTTGGTTTTTTGTGCTAATACGGGTTACGATATTGGTTTGATGCACGGGTTACTTGTTCAAACGTATGAGTGTTAAATTTCAAAACCATTTGAAATAACCGAGTAAAAGTAGAAGTTAAGGGTTATCCAGCTCATTTACACAAGATCTTGTTTAAAAACCAAAGTCTAACATGAAACATAATTGCTGAAAACTGAACCCATTGAGCTTTACACTTTTACTTGGCAAGTTCTTCTTAATCGTTCTCGGTTTTTGTTTTCTCGGTTTTTGTAATTCTCGCTTATATTTTTTCTCATTTCTGGCTTCTCGGTTATTGTTTTTTTTTTGCTGTTGACCTGCTACCGTTGAGTATACCCTTGAAATTAAATTTGTCAAATCGGGTCAGCTTTTTAGGTTTTTTTTAGGTTTTAGTTTTTTTTTTGATTACGTAACTTATTAGATGAAAATTATCCTACTGTTGATTTATTGTTTTATTTCATTTAATTTTAATTGGCTGCAGTAACGGCACACATTAAATTACTTGAGATACAATAAGCCCTTCCGAGTACGATAAGAATTAAATTTAAGCTCTTGTTCAACCGCCATTTGGTTGCCCCACTTTGGCTATAATTCCGTTTCGCGTTTCCGCCCTAATCCAAAGGCCAGGATCTCCCATTTTACAGGGCATTAGGAATTATACGCAAACTTTCTATTTATAGAGCCTTAAAGCCAAACCGGGCCGTTCTTAGACAAGAAGTTCCCTGTTTCCCAGGACGGGCTTGCTTGACTATAAGAAAATATATAATAAATTTATATAATTTTTTTTTACATATAATTAAAATCACTTTGCCTTGGTACGTCTTAAAATGCGTACATACATCTGGATATTGTGTTTATTTTGTTAGGCTTGTTTTTAATTCTTGACGTTAGATAAAATAAACCGTGGTAAAACTGTACAACCAAGTAGTGTCAATAGGAATGGTAGAAGAAATATAATCGATATTAGAGTAAACACTGCTAAAACTGTTAACCAGTAGCGGAAATAGGAAACTAGAACTAGAAAAATATTAAGATTAGACTTGAAAATAGAAGCCTTGCTTTTCGGAAGTTATTAGGACATTTCCAAATATACAAGGCGTTTTAGGTCATCAGGACCATGATAGCTTTCATGCCAAACTAGAGTTTGACCTTGAAAGGTCACTTAAAGGTTAGGTTTTTTTTCAAGTAAAAGGGGCCCTACGATCATCGGGACCATCATAACTATCTGTTTCATGCAAAACTAGTATTTGACCTTGAAAGGTCATTTTGAGGTCAAGGGGTCATTCAGAGGTCAAGGGATCAATTCCGAGTGAAAGGGGGCTCTACGATTGTCGGGACCATCATAACTATTTGCTTCATGCAAAACTAGAGTTTGACCTTGAAAGGTTATTTTTGGTCAAAGGTCGTTTTGGGGGTCATGCGGGCGGGGGGGGGGGGGGGGG
>VYYI01002088.1:0-16204 GCA_021029175.1 Bilobella aurantiaca
TTTTTTAGCTCCTATTACATGGAATCCAATAAGGTAGCGTGGAATTAGTTTGAGATGGTCAATGATTTAGCGGATGGAATTATAATGTCTTTCATTTCATGTAAATATAGCAAAAAAACAACAACCTAAAAATCCGATTTAAAAAAATTATTTTGGGGGTCATCCAAACAAAGGAAGGGTCGGTGGTCACCAAGGTTATTGAAGCCTTCATAAATTTTCGCTTCGAGTTCCTCCTTAGCCTCCAAAGAGAGACGACGTCTTCACTCGGAGTACCAAGAAAGTTTAGAAAAAATAGTCAGTGCCGTGACATTTAATGCAACATGTTAATGCTATGACTAATAATACCAATTTGATCATTGGCAACTTTAAAAAGTCAAATCAAAAAAGAAACAAGTGCTGCATCCAATATGGCATCTAACCAAATAATGAAATCACACCCTTCTAAACAGGAAACTTAGTCGTTCCATTTCTGATAATACATGAGCAGCCGTCGATACCTAACTAACAACTCGATACGTCGATATTAACTAAGGTTATTTACCCATTATATCTAACCCTACAAGGCTCGTAGAGCTAATATTTTTGAGATTGCGTTTATTGTTTTAAGTAATACTTTTTTAGATTATGAAGTAATAGGAGTTCAAAGCACAAATTAATCAGATTAATTAATTATAAATTCGCTATGACTTTGTTGGAATTTTTAATTTGATTTCCACATTATCGAAATTGTTTTAAATCTATTACATTTAATTAGTATGTGTTGATGTCGTTATTGGTTAATAATTTAGAAAAACAATCTCCTTTTCTACTTTAAAATTGGCAAGTATTGCCTTCATTTCTTTAAAGACTTGGCAAATATTGGTTGATTTGAAGATAAAGTAATGCGTCTATGGTTTGGGGAAGTCAAGATTTATTTGTATTCTAATAAATTGACTTAGTTTACAACACCTGCTCTTAAAAAACATTAAAAAAATAGTATGCAAACTAAAATTTCTTTGCAAACAGCGTGAAAACTTTAAATAATTAATAATTTTCATGTGGCTTTCCTGACAATAGTCTAGATATTTACATCTTATTCTATTCAACGCCAGTTTCCATTACATATATTATGCACCTAGTATCGTACCTACAATTTAACGTTAGTTAAATTGGTGCGCTTTTATTTAAATTGTTTTTGTTGCAAGTTGACTTGCCATAAATTCTCGTAAAAGCGATTTTTGAAAACTTTACATATAAATTTTTTTTACATGTAATATATTTTAGCAAAAGCACGTGACAAGAGATTTTCCAACAACACTTTTTCTGCAGTTATTATTATCCATTATTATAGTGAGAGTGAATGTAGATATTTGAGAAATTATTTTTCAAAAATTAAAGTTACAAAAAAAAATATACAAGTTGCTAAAAGCTACTAAATAAATATTAAAATTGTGTTTGAACAGACTAAATAAAGAGCCACACTATTGTGCCATTTCTTTCTCTATACTAGTTATTGGTTTGTATAACCAAATAGAAATCAAGGCGAATAAATGAATATGATATGAGTTTAATTTAATTAACGAATTTAAATAAAATCCTAATCCTTTTACACAGATAAGGTTGGACGAGAGTAACCAAACTTCATTTTCTGGTTGATGGTAGCATTTCCAGAGAATGATAAATTTCCAGGATTAAAACTATTTGGAAGGGGTATTACGTTGCACGACCCGGTACCAAAAATTATGGACGTTATCACTGAATCGGTGATAATGATACCATAGTTCGGAAAATTAAATGATACTATTAACACAGGTGACATTTATTTACTTCAATAAACATCTCAACAGAAAAACGAGGATAAAATAACCTTTGCTGTTGAAACTGGCCACCTTGTTGAAGACGAGGTCAGACAAGATTTCTGCATTCTACTATTTTTTGTTCCACCTTCCAATATCATTCCGGCAGGTGAAGGTAAATAATACCAACAATTCCAATTACAATTGAACGCCCATGAGTGTTAAACAAAAAACCATGAATATCACTCTAATTTTGAAATTATGCGCTAAATATGTATCTGCCATAATAATTCTTTTTTTCAAGATACACCTTTTTATGAATTTTATGCCCGGTTCTACCAAAGTCGGTTAAATAGTCGCTAATCGCCGATTAGTTTTTGAGTCTTTACCAACGTCGATTAGCGACAACTAATCTTCGATTAATCTTCACTTAGTGAGGGGGAACTTTGAAACGAGTCTCCTGATTGGCCCGCGGGGGTCAAGTATGGTTACCGCCCCGTTTAGTCGGACATAGTTTACGCTCTGGGTTGCGCGGCCGTAAGATGCTTTTGCATTCATTCTCATTCGTCTCCCTGGTTTCAGAGGATAGGTCTTCGGTAATAGAGATGCGCTCACCCTTCTTTCTCAACTCGTTCCTTTGGGTTCGAACTTGGGTTTTTGCTGATGTAAATAGAAATCTGATTTTGATTGCTCTAGTTTTACCGCCATTTGGGTTGTAATGTCCAATACGATAAGCCTCATCTGGTCCGTTTGGATTGTTGTAGTGATTCAGAAAGTTGTTCGTGACTGCGTGGGTGTTTTCACGTGGTCCATCTGGAAGACTGTGTATCAACAGATTTGGCTTCCTTAGCTCGTCTGTGAGTCCGGCGTACATTAGTTTGTGGGATTCGATTTCTTCCTGTTTCAACGATTGCGATGCCATTGTCTGGTATCTTTTCGCGGGTGGTGAATTCAAAGTTAAGCGTTTTGCTACTTATCAACGGGATGGCAGAGAAGGTGGTAGGGACGTCGTAGGAGATACCAATCAATTATTTAATTATTTGACATATTGCGAACCCAAGATCAACATGTTTAAATTGCACATTATCAATAATGATTCAAGGATCAATAGTTTATAATGTGTTAGAAGAAAAAGTCCTTAAAGTATATTTTAAAGGCTTAGTCAATGGTTTACGTTAAAAAAAACGAAATCAAATAATACGAATAAAAGATAATAAAAGTCAAGAGCCAAAAGTATTCTACAAATTAACACGTCTATAATTAATTAGCTTTTCCCATTCAATAAAACGTTTTTCCCATTCAATAAAACGTTTTTCCCATTCAATAAAACATTTTTCCCATTCAATAAAACATTTTTCCCATTCAATAAAACATTTTTCCCATTCAATAAAACATTTTTCCCATTCAATAAAACATTTTTACCATTCAATAAAACATTTTCCCCATTACGGTATTACTTCATCCGCAAAAGGATTCATTGGTTTCGTGACGAAACCCTTACCCTTAATCAATGGTTACAATTACTATTGACTTTAATCAAAATTACTCAAATTTTGTTTTGATAACCCCATTCATAACTCCGGATTCAGAATTCATGTGAACAAGTTCTAGCATGTTTCCAGATTAATCGGATGGGCTTGTACAAAACCCTTACATGTAAGTACTAATTAAAGTAGTTAAAAACGTTTATCTGTAAAGTCGAAACCAACCGCGACTAAATATTTTATATAATCAAGAAAGTAAACGGTGACGTTGTACACTTCGCTCTAGTTTTTGAAACGGCCATTCTAGTCGCAGCAATATGTCCGCATTGACCTCCCAGTTCCAAGGTTTTGTGTTGGCTAAAGTGACATCAATCCCATAGAGTCCAACGGTTTGTTAGCGGAACCCATACCTACAATTAGTCATTGCAGTTAACTAATGGCGATTTTCAGTAGAAAGATTTAGAAAACAAGCCAACTTAAGTTAACATTTAGTTCCTTAACGGTTCCTTTGTTTTTGACAGTTAACTCCAATGAATGTTCACTCCTCTGGCACTGATTACCGGTAATTGATTTATGAGAGATTTAAATACAAGTTAACTTAGAATTAATTTAGGTTAAAGGGAAATTTTGCACTAAACTATTGTAAACAAAACTTAAAAAGCTCCGCCACATTCAATCATGTCTCTGGTATCTCGGAGAAGGCTTTCTCCAAGATACCAGAGCGCGGGAAAGATTTTGATAAGTTGATGCCTGATACAGACTTCTCTTAACTATCTCTAACAGGTCTTAACTTTATCGGACATTGATAGTTACAAGCCTTTGTCCTTGAGTTGCTTGGTTTTCTACGCATGGGGCATGTCTGCGATTGAATGGTTGCCTGAGAGCCTCTATGACGTCTAAGAGCGTCACTGGGTGATCATTACCACTTGTTTCAAGCGGTAACGATAAACCTCTCAATGGGTAACAGCGCATATGTTTTGGATTCTGGCTTTGGGATCTGTTCTAGTTGACTAGTAACCTTGTTTTCCAACTGCTAATAATTTTAAACTAATGTGACCTCATTTATTTTAAACAATTTTCATTTGATTTTTATTGTACTTAAGCCTACCTAAGTAGACTATGCTATGTTCAGCTATTAATGTAATTGGTAAATTTTACATATATTTATGTTAGTCTGGGCGTGCCCATTTTTATATAAAAGAAATCAGCATTTTGGGCAAATGTGCAGCGTGTTCTTCCTACCCCGAGTCCTCGTATTGATGCTTGCCTGCTTTTCCAACCGGAGTAAAACGGATTTTGGACTGAGACATGCTATGGCTGCCTTTTGTTGAGCGTCCTACTTTAGAAGCTTTGGTTGGAGAGAAATCCGAAATTTCCCATTTTAAATTAGCGTTATATAGGTATTTGAGCTCGGCAAAAATTTTATTTGATTTATTAGTTCTAAACTTACTGTAAACAATAAAAAAGATAAAAAAAAAGAGAATACCCTATTTCGGATGCTAAATTGGTCCGCAATCATTTACCATTTTTTAAATTACCCAAAGTAATGTCGCCTTCGCCGTTTTTTCAATGTTTAATGTTTGATTTTTAAATAAATAAAAAATTAACTTTTATAGCACCCATCAGTCTTGTATCATAAAATGAGAAACGTCGAAGATCAAGGTATAGACAATATACATATTGCAACGTAGCATGAATACGGTTTTAGTTTAATTTGGATATTTAATCCCCCAACTCCCAATTGTAAACGAATCTCGTCTGAGTTTAAACAGTTGCACAACTAATGCTTCACAGGTTCTAAACTGCACAAAAGTAAGATACAATTCTAGTGATACAGATCATTACAAAGTCGAGTCTATTCAGCATATACTGCCTATTTTATTGATACATTACACTTCTTGAAGGCATGAAATATTATTTTAATTCCAAAAATTAAACGTTCTTTTTTATTTTTTTTACTTAATTTTTCTAGGCGGATCGGCGGAGACGCAAATTAGAGAAAAAATTATCTTAATTATTGAATTACCTAGTTCTAGTTTTTAAGTAATATAATAATTGACAATAATTGACCAATATTATGCTGCTGTAAAAAGAATGGACAATTTCCAACGACATTAGAGACATGAGTAAACTACTATGTTGTTCCAATTGTTAGTGAAGAGTTATTTAAACCCTACTTGAACAGAATATTATCGACTAATAAGTTATTTTAGTTTTTCGTTTATTAAAATTTTATTTTATTTCATTTTACTTAAAGTCAATACACTTTACATTAGTATAACTACCTCAAAAATTATACGAACCAACTTAGATAATTTAGTGGTATTTACTATTGCCAATTCGAAATTATGTAATACATGTAAAAAGTGCGTTGTTTTGTTGATTATGTCGTTTGAGTACTTGATTGTCCAATGGGACATCTTTGTCAATTCCTGCAAGTTACTAAAATCAAAGGGTGCTTTTTTTATGAATTTAAACCACCAAATGTGTTTAATTATTTTAATGACCTGGTTTGCACTACTCACGCCTAGTCCTTTCTTACGAGTGGTTTCGCATAAATATTGCTCCAGTTTGTTGTCAATAAACAACACACCAGTCTCTATTTTACAAAGCTAAAAAAGGCGTTTTACTTTACAAAATGTGTATTGCAAACCAGTTTTGCAAAGAAGAGTGCTCGAGATCGTTCAAACAAATGCTTTCCTAATTTGACTCGCAATTTTTTAGAATTAAGAAGTTAATTGTTCTTGAGTGTTATTAATTTTGTATTTTTTTGGTTATTTAAGGTTTACTTTGGTTAAATAGATCCATCAAAAATTGTTCATGACCTTGAAAATTTAAATCCTACACAAGTATGCCTTGGAATTAGTTCATAACTAAGTAGTGTGAGCTATTTTTGATTTTGCTCCGGTCAAATATATCATTCTATGACAAATTGAAAAATGAATGGCCGGTGGCAAGCGCACAATTATGGCAACACGATATTATTTCTTTCTAAACTGAAAAGTTGCGATTACTGGTTGCTTCTCTTAAATGTTAATAAAACCTAAGCTTTGGCTGTTTTTGTAATACGGGTGCCAAAATGTGGTTTCGTTACGAAGACACAAAATTCATGATGACGAAGCAATAGCTTTTCAAATGATCGGCTTGCTAAAACACTTTTATTTTGAAAAATTGGGCTTTCAGAGAAAACCCCTACCCCCGTGTATCACTATTTTTTACAAAGTCTTCTTTTTTTTCTTAAAATTGAAATAACCAACTAGTGGAAAAAGAGAAACAAATTTTTGGTTACAAGATTAGAAAGAAAAATAGTGAGAAAGCATGTATTATTTGTAGAGATGCAGCAAGTTTCACGCATGCATAAAGTAATCTTGGAATGTTGAAATTAGATTTCAGTGATTCTTTGCCAAAATATATTTTTAATATAAAAACTTATATAATAACCATTACGTAATAAAGTTAGCCATCAGAAGCTGCAATTGTGAATTCTATTTTCAGCTTTACTATTCATGACGCTTCATTATTTTATCGCCAAGCTGTTAAAAATCTATGTCCAGAAAATCATTTGTAAATTGCAGCATATTTTCTATGACAATCACTTCCCACACTGCTCAGGCCTCAATCGGGCCAATTGCAGTAACGCCATGAGTTAGACTACCAATTTTCTCCCCATCATCTCGGCACGTTTTGTTGGAGACAATTATTGTAGAGTCGAAGGCTTAATAATAATAAATAATGTTGTAAACGGCAGTTTGAGTACTTTAACTAATTTTCAGTAAAAATAAAAATCATCGATTCTCTGCGGAATTTAGCTAGTTGTTCAAAACAGATTCCAATAACAGAGTTTCAAACAATGCATTGGAATACAACAAACCTTTCCAACACGCCTTCCTAATTAATTTGTGCGAATTCGAGCATTTCTTCAATTTAATATTCCTTGAAGTATGAGAAACAAAAGAAGGCAATTTATGAATTTCGAATCCTCGTATATGAAAAGATTATTTTAATAACATTAGCCATCGACACCGTCCTTGTTTAGGAAGAAGTGTTTATTTTGAAGGTTTGCAAATCCTACAACTAGTTAAGGCTAATTATGTTGCTAAATTATTGATGCAATGCTTAACATAAGAATAATTAATTTAAATCGTTAAGGTTATAAACAGTTATTAATGTTGCTTCGTTTCTAAGCCTACAGAAAGAGTTCCTAACGATGAAGACCGCAAGTGTTTACAATTGAATGACATATGACGAAGTCATTTTTCTCTTGAAAAACGAGGCTTACGTAGAAAACTTAAAATTGGCGCACTCAACGTTTTTCATGCTTTCGAAGCGCCCATAAAATTTTAATGCAAAGTTATTGGAAAAAGAAAAAAGAATTCACAATGACGCATTATGCAGAGAAAATGACGTGAAATTCATTGAATGAAGGTGGAAAATTAGATGATAAATGTTTCAAGAACAACTCTTGAAAAAATTTACATCTTATGATCATGAAGTAGGAATACTAACAAAATTATTTATAATAATTGTCCAAACATGAACAAAATAGGAGATATAAATATGAAATAACCAATTTGACGTAATTTCTGCAAGGTTGAGTCCATTAGTACAATGAACTAAAGTTTAAAAAGTTCCAAAATAGAAGCGCACAAAATTTTTTAAGTATTTCTTTCACTTTCGTCAGTGAAAATTAGAATATTTTAATCAGTTTCTTCTCCATGCGTGAGCCCATTCCGGCAAAGGGTCATCAAACAGATCAAATCAAGAAAGTTATTAAAATGTTACAAATGTTTACCAATTACTTCGAACAATTTACACTCAATCAAATACAAAATTACATTATTAGCATGTTGCATGTTTGGTTAGCATAGATGAAGGCTATGGTATACTTTTGATAATTGCATACCCGTTTCATACGCTACTTTAGACAGGAATATTTATTACAGATACTCGTTTCAGTGGTTAATTAAACATATTGAACAACAAGCTTAGACTCCCTATAAGTTAATTAGAAGTATATTATTCAGCGGTGTACCAAATAATCATATGTTAATGTTAATACATAAAAGTCGTGCATACCCTTTCTTTTTCCTTCACAGAATGATATGGATATTCTTTAATTTTATGGATTTACAATGCGAAACAAATTTTTTCTCATATTTTATGATGCTAAGTGGTTCCAAATCTGTTATGCGCATACTTTTGAAATAGTGTCTATTGGAAAATTTTGGACTAAGCATTATCCTCTGCAGGAACTGTAAATAATTGTGGGTGATCGAACGCCTCATCACCATTACCGTCTAGAACAGTTTCAATCGCTTGGAAAAATGATGAACCTGAATATAACATAGGTATGTGTTCATTTGCATTAGCAGTCAGTAATGTGGCTTTGTAGAGAAGCCTTCAGAAGAAAAGCTTCATGAGGACACAAAATGTAAATCAGAATTATTTAGAAGTGAATGACTCGTGACGTTGCTCTTTTTCTTCCTAAAAATGAGAAAGTCACAAATGTGCTTGTGCAAATATTTTTTATTTAACAAGATTCAATAAACTTTTAATGCAAAATTATCAGAAATATAAAAGTCTAACCTGCAGCTATTGGCGGAGAAAAGAGGCGGCTCAAGGATGTATGTAGTGTAAGTAAGGAAATCCACACTACAAATTATTTTAAAAAACATATAGCCTTTGCTTTCTATTTTTAAGGGGCAGCAGTTTTTTTTTTGTATTATTGCAAGGGATGGTGTATTGAGGTAACGAAAACAGAAAAATTATTCCAATTATTATCCGAAGAATATTTAAAATACGTATTGTTTTGTCACTTACTAATATTTAAACATCATTTTTAATTGTTTGATTTTGAAAACGATACAGCAGTCGTGTTAGTTTGTGTATCTATGAGGATCTTCGACCAATTTTCCAATTTGCAAATGGTCTTCATAACCCAGTGAAAAAAAAAGTATGATTTAACATGAGATGTGCACAAAAACATCATTAAGGATCAGCAAATTAATTAATTTAATTTCTCCTGAAACATGCTGTTTTACAAAAACTATTAGAATTGCTAGAAATTCTAAAAATTCTCATTCTAAAATATGTAGAGCATTGTACATTATCTTAACGTCGGTCAAACTTTATTGATTATGCTTTAAAAAAAATCTAACACACCTACCTCGAACGTATATACACGAAATGGCGTCATACCTATGTTGTTAAGTACTCCAATTAAGTTGCTTTTAGGATCAATTTAGCGGCCGATATTTATGTTAAAGTTTTTGACATTTAAAATTTTTCTAATACTTTTGAGAATCCTATGGGATTTAATACGGGAAAAAATAATTTTGAAAGTCAAACTCTAGAAATTCCCCGTTTGTTTTAGCATTCCAATATGAATATTTTATAAGTTAGAGGCTTTACAAAATAAAATTATATTATATTATTATTATTAGTATAACACTTTAACATTTTTAATTTGTTGAATTTCTACGGTGTTTAACAGAAATCTTCTACACAACATTCTACAAAAAAATTGACAATAGTAATAATTTAAGTTTTACAAAAAAACATTTTGTAAAAACTAGGGCCTAGGTTTAGTTGTTAGAACAATAAAATATTTTAGAAGAAAGAAATAAACAGGTAAAATTCATAAAAATTATTCTACCGTATTCCATTCTCGTTTGGATTAGTAATGAAATTAGCCTCAAATTAAAACTTCATAGAGTGCTTTGTTCTACACCTTGTAATATCACAGTGATGTCAACATTTCAATAAGTTGTAAAGTATTTAAGTTGAACCCTTTCAAAATCACTTGTCAAATAAATATTACATTTAGTTAAATCAATTTAAAAACTCTTATACTTCTGTTAACTCTACTAATATTGCAAATCAGTTTGAGATTCCATAGGAAGTGCTAACATTAAAATGCTCAAACTTTGCTTTTGTAATATTCTCCTAGTTTTGGTAATGGCAAGTTTGCTCTCCCTAACTTCTTGCCTTGAGAACTTCGAAACACAGGAAAACGGTATTAGTTCAAAAGGGGAAGCAGTTTCTGAAGTTAAAAGTAAGGTGTCCAAAATTGCAACAGTTGGTTTCAGATAGTTTAACGTATTGAGAAATACTGATCAACCTAATTCTTTTTTTAGTTGCAGCCAGTAACGGGGAAGCCGCCAAAAAAGTAATAGAAGGTCTTAATAAACTTTCCGAAGCACAAAAACTAAATCCCACCATTGAGGAAATAAATGTAGATAAATATAGAAAGGTAAACCCTCATAAACATCAAGACTCAGCTCATTTTGTATAAGATATCGAAACTATAGTAGAAGCTTAATAAGTTTCATGTGGATTTCCTGACAATAGCTATATATCCACAACTTATATTCGATTCAACGCCAGTTTCCATTACATATATTATACACGTTATATCGTACCTGCATTTGAATGTTACTTAAATTAATGCTCTTTTAATAGAGCCAAACTATTGTGCCATTTCTTTTTCTGTACCAGGTATTGGTTTGTATAACCACAATTATAAATCAAGAGGATAAATTAATATGGAGAGTTTAATTTAATTAACAAATTCAAACAAAATACTTTTATTCTATAATCTTATTACATAGATATTGTTGGGCGAGAGTGAAGCAACTTCATTTTCTGGTTGTTGGTTGATGTTTGCACTTCCAGAGAATGCTGAACTTGATATATATCTTGGAGGTCCGGAAAAATTTCCATCATTAAACGTATTTGGAAGTGAAATTGCATTTCACAACCCAGTACCCAAAATTTTGAACGTTATCACTGAATCGGTGATTAATACCATGGTTCGTAAAACTTAAATGATAATATTAAAACACATATGACATTTTCTTATTGCAATAAACATCTCAACAGAAAAAGCGTATCTCATTTACCCTCCAATCTATAGTGAAGGATGGTAAGATAACTTTTGCTGTGGAAACTGGCCACCTTGTGGAAGACGGGGTCAGACATGATTTCTGCATTATACTCTTTTTTGTTCCACCATCCAATATCATTACGGCACCTGAAGGTAAATAATATCAACAATTTTAATTACAATTGAACGCCCAGGAAAGTTAAACAAAAGACTATGGGTATTTTCTAAATTAAAAATTATGTACTAAAGAAGTATTTGCCATAAGATTTATTTTCCCCAAGATAGCTTTTTATGAGTTATACTCTGTTAATTAAATTACAAATTACCAACAATTGGAATCATAATTACAAAATACAAAACAAAGTTTGAAATGTCAATTATAAAATAAAAGTGTAAAATAAAAATACGCTTGATTAATGCACTTACATAATGTTACATTAAACTAGAAATGTAATTTAATTCCAAACTAATGAAATTTCACAAATTTCAAGTTTTTGCCTGAAATATTGTATAATATATTTATAACATAAGTTTACACTATGAAGGGTTATGCAAATTTTGGTTAATATATATTTGCAGTGGTTCCTGCCGGAAACGCTATGGTGGTAGATTGGCTACGGCGCATTCTTCCAAAAGTCACATGCTTTAAAGAAATGATTGACTCGGACAGAAAAGAGGTAAGCAGTGGACACCATAAGAAAACCTTCAGAGAGCAAACAAAGATTTGCCAACATGAATCGCAAGCAAATATACACAATACACAACATATGTATATATATATATTATACACTTACATACTATTTGCACTAACAAAAATCTACAAACTCGTTTCTATTTTTCTTTTCCGATTACTTTAAACCAAAATTCACATTTTAGAGTGTTTTCCACAAATTTTGTCATTTCACCAACAGTCTTTGGAGGCTATTTTTGATCCTTAAAGTGTTGTGCGCCTTTTTTCTACCATTTTCTTATATTTCGATACTCTACTACTTAATATTTTGCAGCAACTTATTCGCCGATACCTTAAAGAAAAGCAACAATTTTAGTGAGAACGTGCCGCATTTGTTATGTTAGTTGAATTTATATTTGCCAAAAGCACAAAATTAATTGTCGTCCCGAGTACTAATTTAATTTTGAACCCTCTAAAAAACTTTGCAATAGCTACTTTAAAAAATCTAGATTACATACAAAACAGTTCGTGTTTCATTTTTGAAATCAGCAAAGTTGAAGGTAGTAATTTCTGTTTTTTTTAATAAACTTATAATTAATTTTTTAATTTTTAATTAATTTCTGCTCATTATCCCACCGGCATGCTGGCTGGCATGCTGTTTGAAAATCAATGTTTTCTGCTACTGACATAAAAATGTAAATATATAAATATGTGGTTGCATTCTAAATCTATTTCAAATATGCCATAACATTCCAAGACCCAATTGCACTTCCTCTCATACACGGACATTGAAATTGCTTCCTGGGTTATGGAGGCGCCTCAAAACGGAAAAATTGTTTTTCATGGGTTTTGCTAGTGTACATACTATGTCGAAATACACATACACGTCGAAACTAGCACCGCATTCTAAAACTACAAATGCACTTCAAAACCAAAACAAGCTCCAATAGATCCCGAAGAATCATACTAAAACCTCTCTGCTACACAGGGATTGCATCCTTTTCCCATTTTCACAACTATAAATTACCCCCGAATAAAAAAAATTGAGGGGGGGGGGGCGGGATTGGCTAGTACTTGTAAAAATGGGTATATATATATTTTTAAAATTAAATTAAAAATACTAAATATTTGTTATAGTTACAATCTTTTTACCAAGCTTTTTACACTACTGATTTTGCTTTGATACAGATAGAAGCTGTCATAAATAACCAGAAAGCTGTTAAGAAAAGCTTGAACGATCTTATGGAAAGCAAGAATCACAAATTTAGCGTTGGTGTTTCTGTCGCCGCGTCTCTGGATGGGTCTCCATATTATTCAAACAATTTTCTCACAGGACAATTGAGTGTAATAAACGAAATTAAAGATGCTATTGTTACAGATGAAGAATTTAAAAAAATCAGTAAGGAAAGTCCAATTGAGGTAGCCAATAGGATCTTTCATGTCATGGACTATTATAGCTTACCGATACAGGTAAAAAACATATAACAATAGTTTAATTGTTCTAAACATCTTCGCATCAAGTATTTACACTAAATGCATCTATGTACTTCTAGACTTGCTCCGAATTAAAAGGTGCAACTAAGGTACGCTATGCCCTTGAAGCTGTTGGAATCAATTGCGTTAAAGGCCGTGGGGTTTACTTTGCTCTTATCCTCAACCGGGAACAATGAGCAGTTGGACCCATGATGTGTACATGATCTGTACAAAGTGTACAATGTATACATGACTAAAAATATTCTTTGTTGTATAAAACAACGTGTAAAATAAATATGTTCATTAGTCAGCATTCTAATGGCAAAATCCCAAATGTATACGAATCATTTATTTATTCAGTTGAACTGAATGTTTAGTGTATGCTTCCTACTGCGTTTAGAAAAAAGCAAACGAATAGGCAAAATTTGTATATTATAAAATGTACACTGCAGGAACACAAGCAAGTGTCGTTCAAGTGTAATGAGTATTGGTTGTGTTATAGTGTGAAATCTCGTGCACTTTGGTTTTGATATATGATTTTGACTTTTGACACTAGATAAAAAATCTTTAATATTCGGCACAAAAAAGCAGTAGTAATTTTTCATGGTTTAAGGGGTCCATATTTGAGTGTTTCAAGGTACAGTAGATACCGGCTCTCAGATCTCTATTACTAGCAACATCAAAAGTACGCGACAAAATTACATAGCAGAAGCTTTTTGACATCATAGAATATTTTATCCGACAGGACGTTTTTTGACAATGACACTTTGATGACAATGATACACTGATATAAACAAAAAACTTCAACTTTTGAACACATGCGTTGTCTTAGACAAATTAAGTTGCAATGTGCAATCATCGTGGAATTCGAATCTGCCTTAGACTCGTGCGGTGTTTTCATACAAAAAAGTTATAAACCGAAGCTCCATGGTCAACGTGAAAAAAAAAACGTTGTAAACGCACGTAACCTAGCGGATTGTGCTAGTGCCAACAAATTCTTATGCTGTTAGCAAGTTAGCACCCTACCGCTACTTTTGTTACTTGAAATAGTAGAGCAATTAAAGGTGGCTTGGAGTTAGTTTGAGATGATTTATGGAATTTTAATGTTTCTCATTTCATGCAGACCTAGCAAAAAAAAAAGTAAAAAATCCGATTTTTTTTTATTCTTTTGGGCTGCACCCAAACAATGGGAAGTGTCGGTGGTCACCAAGGTTATTGAAGCCCTCATAAATTTTCGCTTCATGTAAACTACCAAAAACTCAAAGAACTCCGACTATTCGATTTTAGGGGGTCAACCAAATATGGTGGAAGGGTCCGGGGCCACCTTGGTCCTTAGTACCATCATAATTTTCGGTTCATGAAAGGCTAGCATAAATGTGAGAAACCCGATTTTTCGGATTTGGTGTGTCGTCTCGTCACAGGGGTCAGACTCCTGTTACCCCTGCCCCTTCTTGACCCTAGTACCTTTAGCTCATAAAGGATATGAAGACAATTAATCCAAGTTTTAAGGCGCAATCAGAAGGACGTACGGACAGACATGCCATTACCATAAACGAGCC
Organism: Bilobella aurantiaca; assembly: GCA_021029175.1. Lineage (NCBI taxonomy): Eukaryota > Metazoa > Arthropoda > Collembola > Poduromorpha > Neanuridae > Bilobella > Bilobella aurantiaca. The sequence continues at coordinate 14,847 of VYYI01002088.1, forward strand.
AATAAAAATTACATTTAAGAAAAGAGCTCGGAAATCTTTATTTTTTGTTTTAGCATGTGAGGAGAAGGTTTAGATGGTAAACAATACAGATTTTTCGAAAAGTTCTGAAAAATGATATTTGTGGACTTTGTTTTGGTTTTTGTCGTGATAAGATTTCAACTTAATCAAACAAATTTAATGATCGCTTTTTTATTATTAACTGATTTTTCTTGTGTAATTTTCTCAATACATTAGTACCATCTTTATAATTTCAAAATTGGCGATAAAATTTGATGACCTCTCGAGCTGCACAAAACTGAAAAACAACGCACTAGCTCTTTTGGTGATCGTTTTTCTCACGAGGAGAAATTTATACCGAGCGTTTCACAACTGTAGGTCATGGGAGAGGCTGAAGTGATCGATGGCAAGGATGCAGGATTCTGTCACGATGCGGACGCTGTTGTAAAAATTATGAGTTATTCAAGACAATTTCAAAATTTTGAAAAGTTTACCATTATTGAACTGGCCGCCAAATTTTTTGAAATGTTTGCCGCCGAAGACTTTGAAGCCCCTGTCACCAGACCAGAGGTCATTGTGAAGTCAAAGGTCCCTTCTCATTCCATCCTACGCTTCTTCCACTCAAGTGGACTGAGGAGGGCTGCTGCTGCGAGTTCTGTGCCGCCAAAAGCCACGAAACCAAATCGAAATGAAGTGCAACGATTACTGCAACTCGCCAAAACAGAAAGTTTCAACTGGATGGAAAGTCTTCTGCCTAACAGTAATGCTAAAGTTACCTAAATTGGTAATAGTAACCCAGTGAACTTAACTTTTTAACTAAATAACAATCATCCAATTAGTTAAAGTGCCAAAAAGAGTTAAAGACTCAGCTTCAAATAAAATTGGGCAATCATTGGCGAATTAACTTAGGCTATTAGCCATTTCGTTTATGTGAGCAATTTCATGTTGACTAATCATGAAATAATCTAACATATTAATGATTGATAATTCGGTCCAACAAACGATTTCTGAACTTCGAAAACATTTTGATGCCGGGAACTGTTTTCGTTTTAACATAAAAAAAACCGTTTGTTGCCGGGAACTGGTTTCGTTTAGACATAAAAAAACGTTTGTTGCCGAGAACTGTTTTCGTTTGGACATAAAAAAACCGGTTGTTGCCGGGAACTGTTTTCGTTTGGACATAAAAAAACCGTTTGTTGCCGGGAACTGTTTTCGTTTGGACAAAAAAACCGTTTGTTGCCAGGATCTAAAATTGAGTTTGGGATGGAGTAAGAATCACTGGCCCAATCAAGGTGGCTTGGAAAAAAATAATACAAGCGCACCCTTACTAGGTTGGGAGATAACTCTGTTGATCATCGTTT
>VYYI01002089.1:0-16200 GCA_021029175.1 Bilobella aurantiaca
TTTCCGCTTTCGCTCAAGAGCTTTACAGCTAAGGGATCATCTCGAATCGATTGAGCCCCTTCGACATCGTAAGTTGCAAATCGTACTAAATCCCCGTATTTGTGTCGAATTACGTCGAAATTTGACGGCGGAATTTGTCCAAAACTTTCTAAAAAGTGGGTCACTGACATGGATTGACCTTCACCACCTTCCCCACCCTCTTCGCCAATCGTGAGCAGCGCTGCGATGGCCTCTCGGTCAATTTCGGGATCCTCGGCCGGTATGTACGCCCTATAAATCCCGTCTGGTGGATCAGGCTCGTCGTCTGAAAGCTCTCCGCAAACGGCGTCCGGCATCAGCGTCTTGACTTCGATACCCTTTGCAGCCCCTTCGATTTCCCAAGGGAACTTGTACGTGAACGGTGGAAGTGCTGCTTCGATTTCAATTTCCCGCTTTTCCATCTTTTGAACCGTGCGATCAAATACAAGGTTTTCGATCTGAGTGATTTCGATTTCGTCATCGATTTGATTGATTGCTACTTCAAGTTGCTGGATACTCAACTCTGGAAGACAAAATCATGAAACGATTTTCCAGCGACATTTTGAACGTTTTCCAAAATATCTTTTAGCAAATATACTAGATTTTACCACGCAGCTTAGCCTTGTCGAGCCATCCCTCCAAAACGATGTCTGGAAGCGAGGGAGTACGCTGGATGACTTCCTCCTCATCTTCCAGGTCCGATTCCTCTTCCAGCGTCTCCACGGTCTCTGGTCGGATTTTCTTGCGACGCTTGCGCACTACTTTCCCTTTGGAATCGTGACTGTCGTAGGATTCTTCTGAACTCGACGGCGGTGTGAGCATTTCATTGTAGACTTGGGCGGAGAGCCACTCTGGGATCAGATCTTCGTCCCAGTGGTCAGGCCCTTCATGCGGAAGCAAATTGCCGAATCGATCCGAATCTTTCCGTTCCAGCTCCTCTTCGGCTTGAGGAATCGGCTCATCGGCTTCGGGCTGCACTGGTGCATTTTCGGCCGGGACGACTTCAGAGGGTGGGTTTTTCGGAGGTTCCTGAGCCGTCGATTTGAGAACTGGCGCCGCCGGCGGGGCATTGTTGGAAGCACGCTTTTGTTGGATTCCGCCCGGACCAGGAACGTTTTTACTCGGCGGCGGCTTCTTGGTCGCCATTTTGAACTGACAAGCTAAACTTCTCTAATGCAAAACTTTGTATCATATCTAATGCTTTTGAAACTAGAGAAATATTGAAAATGCACAGAGCTATTTACTAGTTGTCGAGGACTATGGTTGCTACTCAACGAACCCAATTTAATTTTCTCAATTTGAATTAATTGTTTAATTATTGGGGTAATTATAATTAGAAATGCATTTAAATCAGAGCGTCATTAATAGCTCAGAGATAGGTTGCCCCTGCACTCTAGTGTGATTTTCTAAAGTTAATGTACAACCCGCAAAATATTTAAATTAGTCTCCGCCCTTTCGCCTTACAATTTTTTTTTAGGTCGCTCGATTGTCTCCGGGTAATTTTTACAAACTTAACTTAAATTGAATTAATCACGATTAGGATCCTTATTTATCGATTAATTGAATAATTTTAAAGTTTCAGGGCTCTTGGTTGAGTATCGTGTCAAAGGTCATTCTCGGTAAGCAGCTTACAAATCAATATAGTGTAAAAGTAATGTTTTAACTTTGTGCATTTGGAATCCAAATTTTGGATGGGATTTAATCGATTGTATGTAATTTATAAATCGTCTATAGGAATTACTTCTGTTCAAAATGACTTTCTGGAGAGCAGCTGGTCTTAAGTAAGTACAAATTTAGTGTTTTATGATCTTCCAGTTCATTTCCAGTAAATAATGCAACGTAGCTGTATTTTGCCGACAACGCTGTAACGTTTAAGAGTTCCCAAATCCCAAGTTACAGTAACAATCCGTGATATTGCTGTGGGCTGCACCTGTGCATACTTTTCTATATCAGTTAAGAAAGATCTTTTGTGCATTAAACTAATTTACCATCTTCATTGTTATTGCAACAGTTACATCCAATACTCGACGATTGCAGCGCGAGTGGTACGGACGGCACTCAAAGCAGAGTTCAGGGTCGAGGCTGCCAAGCGAGAAGAGTGTCTAATCAGATTCACGGCATGGAAAGATGGAAAACCAGTCTGTGAGTGACGATATCAATTTTTCTTTGATCAGGAAGAAACGAGAGAAACTCATTGACCTAATTTTCTTTACTCTTTATATTAAAGTGACTCAAGATTAGCCGAATCAAATGGATGAGAGTGTAGAAGACAGCACGGACAACATCAGAAATTAGTCATTCTTATAACCATTTCTCGTAAACTTTAGTCGTTCATTAATTAAATCTTTATTGTACCACAATTGTCGGGTGTCAGTGTGTTAAACAATGATCATTCAATTCAATTCTAAATGATTCGGTAAGTCAGGAATAGTAAAACAAAAATTACTGACAAAATAAATCTGGAATCGTTTAGTTGTTGTAATTCTAAATTTATTAACAAAATAGGATAGAGAAATGTAAGAATCGTGCTAATTGTTTTATCTTTCTTATCAAAAATAAGAACAAGTCCTTTTTAAATTTAAACGCGGGAAACGGCAACAGCAGGAGAAATCGAGCCCGCCAAAAAAGTAAGGTAAGGTAAGAAAAAATTGTTTCTTTGTTTTTGTTTATTTGAGGATTTTTCCAGGTTAATTGTTCTTAATTTGTGTCGTTCATAATTTGCTGCTTTTACTACTTGAATTAATCAGCAACTATCTTTGACCCAGTGTATGAGGTAAGGAAAAGCCACTTAAAGTAATTTCTTTGTGATGGGTTGATGGGTAACAGGTAATTCGGTAATTGCACTGATAATGAGTTTTTTGTAAAAGTACATTTTTCTCTTATTTTAAGAATTATTCCGATTTTAATTGAGGGTTGAAAAATTATGGAGACCAACGCGGATAGTTACAACGAAGTATCGATCGACTACGATACCATCCAGGCACCGCAGTTTGTGGACTTCCAGTACTTGAACATTGCGGATGATACTGAAGACCCGGCACCGAAGTTCTTTGGGGATGGAGCAGCAGCTGGATCCATACAATTGGATGAATTTCAAGAGCAAACAGATTCAATAGAAATAGAAATTAATGTTTTGGTGGAGGACAAGGAAGTCGGAGTCAATCCTGTTGCAAAGATGACCACTGAACGTGAACCTGGAGATGGAGTTGAAGCGAGCTCGGTTGATGAAAATAAAGATGAGGCTACTGTACGGCTGGATCAAGATCTCGTAGTCGAAATGCCGGTTGAGCCCGCAAATGTTGAAAATCAGGATGTAGATAATCCTATGGGAGCTAATGTTTGTGAACATGTGGAATCGGATTCGCCAGCTGAGCCGCCGGCTTCGGTGGAGATTGTTTCAATTCAAGATTCAGCCATTCCGGATATAATTGTGAAAAACGTAGTAGGCGGAGTCACAGTCCCAAAACCATTTCATTTTCAAAATAAGACAAAAAAGCCTGCTTATTTAACTGTAAGTAATTTCCTTGTGGGTAATAATTATGGTAGTACCAAAGACAGACTACCATTTCGACTTACATTTGACCTTATTATTTATTCTTGCGATTCCTTATTAGCAATGTTTATTTACCTTTGGAATTCGGGTTTAATATTCAAACTTACATTTGTTGTAAATCATTATAAATCTTTCGTATGCTTAAAATTTTGAAATTTTTAGAATGAGAAAGATAATGGACATACTTTCAAAGCCCGGCCAGCACCAATGAAAGTACTTCACGGTGCCCCAATCGGTCTCAAGCCTAAGCCAGATGTCAAAATTACGGTGGCTGTGGCTCCTCATTTTGCATCTGATGACCGTATCCGATCACGCCACATGCGAGCAAACGTGGTAAGTTACTAAAGAATTATCTAGTTTTTGTTTGACCGGAAAGCTGGAGTCGCCTGCATGGTCACCTTGCTCAATCACATATTCTACGTCATTTAGACACAAGCTTCACAATACAATTTATATATTTTTAGGAAACGGAAGTAAAAGAGAATATTCCGAGAAGAGCTCGGGGTTCATCTTCGGGAAGCTCTAATGCTAATCGTGAATTTCGCTCCGTACCATCCACTCCAGTTCGTGGTAACGGACGTGGACGTTCTCCATCGCCTGCTGTCCGAACCGACAAATCAGTCACAGTGACCAAACCATTTAGCTTCGAGGAGCGCGAAAAGGAAAGGAAGCGCCTCAGAGAAGAAAAGTTACGAGCGGTAAGTTTGAGTCGTTTGTTCTAATGAGAGGATCTTCTTTGTGTGGACTTTCAGTAATAATTTCCCACCTCGGTTATTTTAGGAAGAAGCTAATCGTCTGGCATTGGAACAACAGCAATTGGTCCACAAAGCTCAACCTATCAAAGCAACTCGTTCCTTTGAAGTCAAGCACTCGAACAAACCGTTGACGCATCCCATGAGCCCAGCTTTTGCTCCGCTTCCATCGCAGCGTCGGAATCTTCATCAACTCCATAACAATATTCAACCACAGTGAACTTTCGAAATAAGCATACCATTTTCCTTTGTTCTTTGCTTCAATTCTTTTTCATTTTTGCCTTTATGCTGAATTAATTCTTTGTTTGTAAAGATTACTTGCCTACCATAAGGAATGAATAAGCCATCAATTATTTGCTAGTATGAATTGAAGTCTTTGCCTAAACGTAACTTTGCTCAAACAAGTGCCAACTCGTTGAAAAGGCGATGCGATTTTTTTTGGCGTAATGAACGCTGACCCTGATTAGGATTTTTTTCATACTTTTGTCTATTCTGTGAAATTCGTAATTAAATGGACGTAATGTTGCAATGTTTGCACTTGTAAATAAGTTTGTTTATTTCATTTATGCTACAAATTGACTATGTCATCCCTTCGAGGCGATTGACATGGAACGAGAGGCTATTGTACAAGGACTAATACGATAAACTTGTTGCGAGGATGTTCCATGCAATTTCCGGATTTGAAGATCTATAATTTTAGTTTCCCTCTTCTTCGCAGTATTTATGTTTGATGTGCTCCCAGAGTTTCTAATAGATAAACATTTTTATTAAGTTTTGGAGCTGAGAATCTTAATCTGAAATTAAATGGTCATTGATTTGGGGTTTCTTCAAAATACTTTATAACTAAAGGCTTTGGGGCGGTCCAGTATTCTGAATACCAAGGTTTCCAAAGCGATCCAGGACTTTTTCTGGTCCCCTACTCATCCCCACTGTACGGGTTTCTTCAATAAGCAAGTTCTTACGCTTTTACCGAAGATTGAACCTAATTAATTAACTTACCCCTCTATTCCTTGATTCGAAGATGTGATCAGTGAGCATGTCAAATCCGCGTTCAAAAAAGAACGCTGTTCCAACGCATGCCAGAGCGAATGTCGAAGTTCGTCGGAAGACATTCCGGTACACAGTATCCACCAGGCCCATTATTACCCTATTTTGACAAATACATTTTTAGTGAATGTTTATCTCCAATTGATACACAACAAAACAAAGGATATACGACTTTTGCCTGAAACAATTGGCAAGGGATAGCAAGCAGTAATCAATTGAAAATCATATGTGGTGTATCATGCATATTACCTTTTTAATTGATACTTCGCTGACCTATGAGGACGATATTTTTTCTTCACTTGATTGATTGATTAATTTTAATTTAATTGCAGCTGTTTAAAACAAACACTTTTTAAATTCTAATTAATCGATTGATTGACCAACACTTCTCAAGTTTTTAAAAAATTTAAATAAACGCGCGCTTCATTTTCTCAAAATGTTCCCGTTGCCAACTTTGGGTACTGAGAATTGGCCGAAAGAATTATAAGCGGGAAAACGATTTTTGTTTAAAATTCGCATATTCATTGTCAAAAAAAACATCAAATAAATTACAAAAATCATTTATCATCTTCGTTTGCCTGTCATCAATCTCAGGTAAATTTAGTAAATTAATCTAATTGTTTTTAAGGTCATTGCCCCAGACGTTTGTGAAGCATAATTACCGTATTAACACTATAACAATTGAATTATTAAATTAAACCAATCAGTTCGTTAGCCGGTGATCACGAACCCCTCCTTGCCGGTCAATGATTAAGTTTGATTAATTTTTGTTTTTACATGTCTTTTGATTTGGTCTTTTAGTGAAGTGATTTCCTGAGGTTGGAATCTAATAATCGCTTGGTTTCAATTTCATTTGTATTGATTTGTCGTTTTGATTTTGGTACAGGTACAGGCTCAATACAACAGTTTCGAAACAGTGCAGTGTTTAACAATAACCGTTTCGAACCCGGTAAGTCAGCCCTTTTCACTATTCATTAATCACTACAATGGTTGTATGGTATGAGTGAACTGTGAATTTTAAAAGGAATGTTAACACTTGCTGTTAATGTAATCTAGATTATAATATTAAATATATATTTTTTCTCTTATGAAATTTGCAGTTATAATTTCTCTTGCTCGGCTGTCCAGCTTTCTAGCAAAACCAAGCCAAAATGGTAATACGAATACTTTTAAAAAGAACTTAATCGTTTGAGTGAGGGATTTATAATGTAAAGCGGTTTTATTATAGTCGATTATGTCGTATAACGGAGGGGCCGTGATGGCCATGAAAGGGAAGGAATGTGTAGCGATTGCGTCGGACTTGCGTTTCGGTGCTCAGCTCCAAACGATTGGATTAGACTTTGATAAAATATTTCAAGCTGGTCCAAAACTGTACGTTGGCCTCCCTGGATTAGCCACTGATACTTTAACAGTTCAACAGCGTCTTAAGTTCCGAGCTAACCTTTACGAGCTACGAGAAAATCGAAAACTTTCTCCAAAGGTTTACAGCAACATGATTTCGAACCTTTTGTACGAGCATCGGTGAGTTCGGAGAATTCTAATTCGTGAATGAGTTTGGGTGTTCTGGTGGATCTTAATATTTCCTCATGTAAGTAGGTTTGGACCATATTTTGTTGAACCTGTAGTGGCTGGTTTGGATGCAAACAATGTGCCCTATGTCTCCACCTTTGACTTGATTGGCTGCCCAAATGAACCCAACGACTTTGCTTTGGCTGGAACTTGTGAAGAGCAGATGTATGGTATGTGTGAGTCCCTGTGGAAGCCGGACCTCGGTCCTGAAGAGTTGTTTGAAGTCATTTCACAAGCTCTTGTCAACGCTTGTGACCGTGATGCAATTTCTGGTTGGGGTGCCCGCGTATATGTCATGTAAGTAATAGCTATTATGCAACCAAGTACCATGATGTTAGTTACAAACATCGAACTTATAAAATGAATTTTTCTGTTTCAGTGAGAAGGATAAGGTGACCATCCGAAACGTCCGAACTCGTATGGATTAAGCAAAATCAAGAACATAATTTTTTCTCTAAAACAATTTCTAATAAATTTACTTCTAGAAAAGTAAAATGTGAAACCCTTTCTAAAATATTGTGATTACTTTCACATCACAGGCTTCTAAAATCATCAACCGTTCTCTAAACGTTTAGTTGTTTATTTTTATTTTATTTAAATTCTTACATATTAGAGCTACTACTACTTAGGAATAGTACGTAAATGGTATTCCATTGGTTATACGTCCGCGATTTCCAACGAAGCTGGTACTTCCTTGGCATCACTAAAGTAGTTATTATCTCTTGCGAATCTGCGCCCATCGTCAAGTAAGTGTATTACGGAAGGTGACTTTACAACATGCGGAAAACCTCCTTTGGAGTCTCCTACTGCCAACGCTACAGGACTACCGCTGGATCTTTCCAGTGCCTTTCCGTTTCGAGCACTTATATCTGAATCACCCGGAAAAGGGAAGTCGTCTGAAGCGTTATCCGCTTCGTTTTCATCACTCTTGGCTTTCGTGTCGCTAATGCCTCCGCTAACCGCCGCAACTGCCTCATCAGTGGCGACCACCTCATTTTCTTTTTCGGGTAACGACGACGAAGGAGTTGAGTAGTAGCTAAAGTCTGAATCGAAGTAGTTTTCGGTGGTTGTCGGTGGCCTAAAGATGCTGAAGAGCCCACCGAGCCGTCCCAAAAGTCCTCCACCGGCTCCACCTCCTCCTGCGCCACCACTTCCTTCACCTCTGAAAAATCCTGTGATTCTGTCCCAGAGATTTGTCATGAAAACGAGAAGTCGATTCAGAAGGTTCGAAAAGAAGGTGCGGAAGCCGCCTCCTGCAGCGCCACCCCCGCCAGCTCCGCCGGCCCCACCGAACAGACTCCTAAGCGCAGTGAATCCAGTTCGTGTTGAATTTGCAAGCTTTCGGATAACCGCGAGCCTGTAACAAAAAAAAAACAATTTTGCAAAACTGAAAAGGTTTGTCTATTTTCCAACTCTCATTAATTTATTTCGGGGAAGATAGTCCTCATTTTAAGTATCTGGAGGTTCATGGCCGAAAATTCTAACCGCATTTCAAAAGTATATTGCTCTTTTTTTAACAAACATCCTGCGCCACTTTTTTTTCAGTTTTCCCTGGATAGTTGTTAACATTTTTCATAACAAGACTAATGACCATAATTTTACAAAGTTAGGGAAAAGAGTCAAGTTGACTGACTTCCAGAGCATGATTTACGCCTTTATGCCGCATTTAAACATTTATATTTTGATGGAACAGTGTTTGGGCGGACAAATGCTGGGAGCATGTAAGAAATGCTGGGAGTATCTTACGTTCTTTTCTCACGAACAGCCTCATCTTGACCGGGAGCATAGTAGGTATTGGCGAGTTCCTGGAAGGACGAGAAATAAATTTTAATTGGAATCCACCACAACACCTTGACTAGCCAAGGTTTTCTTTTTAGAACAATTTCACGTCCATTCTTCAATTTGACGCACGTGAACGAACGACTATGCCTTTCAAAATCTGGTTCTTTTGGGAATTTTTTTTCGACTAAGGACAAGAGCAGGGACGCTCAAATTTTTTTTTTATTAATAAAAGCCGTATTTAGCTGTGAATAGCGTAATTGCAGTTTATAGGGAAAACCTCACGGGTCATAAAGGCCCAATGGGGAGAAGGGGCAAAAACGGCTTGAATCAAAGGGCTATAGTTTTTCTTTAGCGTTTTTTGTATTCCTAATTTAAGTGGGTAGCTAAACAAGCCCGTCCTGGGATAGGATAGTCCTTGAAATCCAGTAATTTCCAGATCACAATTGTCATTTTTTTTCTTCGATGTGTCATTAAACGAAAACGATTTAAGGAGAATTAAGTTACAATAGAATCGAAGAATTGACAAAAAAAAATTGAAGGGGCTTTCTGTCTTCGGTCGAGCTTGTTTGGCCATATTTTTAATAGTCCCACCTCAAATTATCACTTAAGCGATTCTGCCCTCCCCCTATATGATCTTCCATTGTTCGAAGTATCTGATTCACTGGACTTGTTGCGATTAGATTTTTTTTTTATTGCAAAGCATAATATCTTTGGCCTTGGAACTTTTTAGCAAATGAGATCAACCTAGGCCTAGGCCACACAGGGCGTCTCAGAAGAATCCTCTTGAAAGGCCCTTTGCCATAAATCGTTAATGACTCTTGAGAGTGACCCTGAAGTCAAATCGCATGCCGTCAATAAGACTCCCTTGTCGTCAAACAATGACACTGTAATTTAAGACAAGGAAGCACTCGAGCCCTTAAAACAATATTTGCCAATTTTGTCTCTCGAGTTTACTTTTGTGGCAATTTCGTATCCGGGTATTTCCCCAGAGGGCAATAATTGCTCTCCAGTCACATTCACAATCCAGTTTTTTGGCGTTTGGTGTAAATCAGGTTTTAATTTTGGGCAGATTTTCTAGTTTTAACAATAAAAGAACAGCTCAATATTATTAGAGAAGACAGAACAAGAAAACAAAACAGTTGAAAATTATGAATTATGGAGAAACCTGCTTTAGTGCTCTTTTAGAATATTAAACTAACTAATTAAGTAGAAAATTCAGAGGAAAGCTTTGGAAAACCTGCTAGTGTATTTTTTTTTTGTAAAAGTTAAAAATTAAGAATTCTGCGATCAAATTGCAGTATTGCAAATTGAATTCTAAGCAGAAAAAAAAGTGAAAATTAAGAGGGAAACTTGGAAAACCGTTCTTAGAAAATAAAAGCCAAATAGTTGAAAATACAAAAAAAAAACTTGCTATTGTTGTTCTGTACAAAATGAAAAAATAGAGTAATAAATTCAAGAGGAAACCGGCTTTGTTTTCCAAAAAGAAGAGTTAAAAATTCAGAATACTTGGAAAACCGGGCCAGTGTTCTTAGAATTTTAAAAGTAAATTACAAGACTTGAAATAATACTTGGAAAACCGGCCAGTTTTTCGAAACAATTTAGAAACGCATCTAAAAATGACTGGAGCACTTACCGAGTACTCAGAAAGAGCTTCCTGGAAGAGTAGTATCGTGTTATTAGGATCTGCAGCGTTGTGATTTAGATTATTTACAGGTGAGGCAACTTGAATTGGTTTTGGGAAAATGGCCGAAGAATTGACAATATTTGACTGCCAGCCGAGGATCGACAGTAAAAGTACCGGAAATATCGTTTTCCAAAAATCCATTTTGAACTCCCTTTTAAAAATGCTTCTCTTCCTTCGGATAAAATTTGCAAAGTATTTTTCAATTCAGCGATCAATCAGCGTAAGTCGTAAGCGTCGGCAATGAGCAGAGGGCGTGAAGTGGTCACCTTAAGGATCACGGACGCTATCCACCAATTAGGCTTCTGCTCTTAATAATGCAGGACACAGAACTGCAACAAATTTTTCGCAAATCCAAAAGATTATCCAACAAGGAGGAAAAAGTATTATTTTTTTTTTGCAAAATGTACTCCTCAAGTCCACTTACTAAATAATTCCAAGAGTCAAGGAGCTCTTATGCTAGTTAAGGAAGATCTTGCCATGATTTCTCCATCATCATCCACTTGCCTCACCTCACCATGTATTGCCTACCTCCAATCAATGATGATGAGGAAGAGGACGCGAGCGGACGCAGATTGCTCCACGCGCTCTCGTAATTGTCAATTTGGCCCATTTTGCTAAGGGTTGTTGATGGTCAAAATGGGACGGAAGAGGGCCCTTAAACAACAACAAAAAAACAGAAGGACTTGAGTTAATTGGAGTAGTAAAAGGAGGGCCTTAAGGAAGACAAGTGAATTTGGTGGTGGTTGTAAAGATGCCATATACTCACTCATCTTGTGATGAAGATCATTATGTAACGTTTTAGCATCATTTGGAAACGTTGAAAAAAAAAACCGCCTGGGACAAGGGATGAATTTACAATTAAGTGAACTGCAACAACAATAACTGAAATGGTGTCAAAATCCTTTCGTTTTCATTGGCCATTGTCAGGTCTGGTTTGAAAAATGGATATGGTAAGGACGACGCGACGCTTTGAAAAAGGGGGTCGAAGCGCGTCAAGGACTTACGTAAGAGGCGAAAGATCAATTAAATAAACTGGTTTGACTTTGGGCCGCAGGAGGCCTTTAAATATTGGTTACTTTATTAGTTATGTGTTCTTAATTGGAGTAAGTAAAACGAGTTTAGTTTTGACTAACTTAATTGATGACTCTTGGATAGTAATTTACGTACGAATTTCCTGAAGAAGCCTAAAAATGCAAAGCATTTTCATTTTTCTTTTTCCTTAAAATTATAGTTCGTAATGGATTTTTCATAAAATAAAATTAGTTATTACTAAAATGAATATCAATTTTTTTTAGTATACAGTGGATAATGAATACAAATTGTCGAATTAGCTTGTACTAATCAAAATTGGGGAATTTCTACCTTAACAAAATGAGATACACAATTGACACATAGATGACGAGGCTACTGACGCCGTTGAAGTGGTAGACCTTGAAAATCATGTTTGATCATTACCTTCCACTAAATTAAAAAAATCTACCTAATTTACGTTTTAGACAGATTTTGATAATAATTAAGCAGTTTTGTAAACCTTTGAAGTTTGTAAGCTCGTTTATGCATAATAGGAATAATATGGCTTCGACGGACCGCTGTCACCACGCCGTGACCTAGTGACCCAGGGGCTTGATGAGACAGAATAGTACGTCGACGGTGCGCCGTTCAAATGATAATGAGGATCCGAGTCCATCGGGAAGGGTACAAAGGACCCGTAAGTGAAGGAATTTGACGCAGAATTGTCGGCCAATTCTGCGTCAACGTCCGAGTAGCTGCTCCTGAAAGAAGTATCGCTGCTGTAGCCGCCGGTGTGACTGCCAGTACTTTCAAAACTTGTGATGACTTTTTCTGGAGGCGCGGCGGTGCTGGTGGAGGATGACGGCTCGGGAGTTTCCGTTGAAGCTTCGGACGGCTCCTTAATGTCCTCCTTTTCGGAATCATACTCAACAACGTAGGGTTCCACGGTGGATTTAGGGTTAAGCTCGGCTAGGCTCGCAAAAATGCCTCTGATGCCACCGAGGCCGCCGCTGCTACCACCGCCGCCACTTCCTTGAAACCGCTTCGCCAGTGCAGCAGCACCGGTCCGAATTCGCTTGACAATACTATTTCCGCCGTCTTCACCGTCCTCACCGCTGCCGCCGCCACGAAAGATCTTCGTGATGCGATCCCAAGTGTTGGTAAGAAACACTAGAATTCGATTGAGCAGGTTCGAAAAGAATTTTCGAAAACCGCCGCGGCTCCCAGAACCAACGCTTGCTTCGTCGTCATCACCGCCGCTGCTCCGCCCTCCAGAAAACAACCTTCGCAGTCTTTTCACTCCAGATCGTGTCCGATTCGCAAGGGTTCGAAATACTCGAAGCCTGGAAAGTATTATTTTTTCGGTTTTATTTTATTTTTTTTTTAGAAAACCGTTGAGCAAAAGTGTAGAAAATATCGTTTAAGTCGACTTACGTCCGCTTTTCGCGCTGTGATTCGCTATCCGCTGGCGAGTAGAACGCGTCAGAAAGATCCTTGTTATCAAAATTAAAATTAGTAACGCTTTTCTTCCAAAATTGTCGTTCAAAATTTTTGAAACGCTGATTTCAAAAATCTAGTTTAAAAAGATCTACGTACCAGGTAGTCAATGACGGCTTCTTGAAGGACTTCCATGGTCATGTTCTCCTTTTTTGTTTCGTTGAGACGGTTCCCCGGAACTTTGAGCGTGACGACGACATTTTTTGGAACAATGGCTGAACTGCAAATTCGAGAATTATGAGCAACCAATAGGATGGCCAGAAGCGGGATCAGTGCCACCGCCGCACGCATTTTATCAACCAGTACTAACTTGACCATTACTGTCCGACAAAAAGTTTTGATTTAACGATTGCCAATGTTTTTATTTGGATCTTTTGTAAAAATGAAGATCTAGAAGGGGTTAAGGCGAGTTAGGTGGTTGGACTTATTTGCGATTTTCTGAAGAGATTCACTTTTTGAGGCGAATAACAGGTGTAATAAATCCCTTACCTGTAATCAAGAATTGAAATTAGCCAAGAACCAAATCACCTTCATGCACGCTCTCCTCAATCAATTCATTGGAAATTGAGGAGCCACTTAGTAACAGCAAACCAGTTAATTAATAATGATACTGCAATTATTCGTCGAATTTTTTTTCTTTGTAATTTTAATAATATCCAGCAGGAAGCCACTAAATATTTAGCAAGATATAGTACACATTATTCTTTTAACCCAAATTTTTGTGTTCCTGTATTATAAATGTGGGAAAATGATGCGCGTCAGTGCGTGCAAAGCAAACTAGCGATTGAAACTTGTAATTAATTTTTACGGTTAATTAAGTTCTTCGAAAGGATCAGGACAAGTGAATCCAAATACGGAAATTATTATGTAAAACAGCTTTGCATAAACAATTTTTACTAGGTAAAATCATACACTTTTACATCCTGCATGGTCCATATTTCAAAAAATCCCGTTTACATTTTGAAAACGCATTTATATTTCGAAAATCCGTATTATTTTTAAAAAATCCTTCCACAATTTGAAATGGCGTCAATATTTTTTGCAAATCGCACTTTGACATTAAAGAAAAAACACAGCAAGCGTTTGTTGTGCCCGGGACGCACGATGGAAATTCCATATGAAAAAATCGTTTAACAAAATGCTCAAATACAACATTTTCTATTCAAGATTAAATCGAAGAATCACATTGATAGGTACGTTTGCAGATTATGATTGTTAATAGCTTACAAGGAGCTATTATTTGAATTAACTCTTCATTTAACTTTATTGTTGAATAAATTGAATATTGCAAATTACAGTTAAATTACAATTAATTAGCGTGAGAGTCTGCGTCCGCTTTTGGGATCCTGGCTCGCGTCGCGGAGTCGTGTCTCCGCCCTTCCTCTGTACACGACCGGTAACTCCTCGATTTCAGAGCTTGCACCAAAGTCGTGGTTCTTGTAGATGTCTCTCGTTGCCGACGTATTTGAGTCGTGCCTCGCCACGGTGCCTTGTTTCAGCGTTGGTCTGCGATGACGATCAATTTCGTTTTGACCAGAGACCAAATGAACCTCTTCCTCAGACTCAATTGGATGGACACGCCGCCGCGTTCTCGCCGTGGAAACTCCATCGGAAATCCGGTCACGCCGCTCAACTGTTTCTTCACTATTTCTAGATAGTCGTCGACGTCTGCCACCAACCGCCTCTTCGCTATTTCTGGACAATCGACGACCGTCACGACCAAACCTGACGTCTTGATACCTCGAATCATTTTCGTCATTGATGCTGTAATCGATTGGCACTGCCGGAGGCGGAGCTTCAGGACCGTGCGACGTTCTAGCAAACCGTGGCAACTGTTGCGGACCCTGTCCAGCCTTGTACTTTTTAGTGAACATCAACACGAGAAGTACGATGGAACAAATGGCACAGATGACCATGAAAATCCCGAGAATTATGACAATGTACGAAATTTCACTGTACTTGGTTGTAACTTCTTCTGGAAAAATGGATACGCATCCCTAAAATACCCTTGAAGATCAATTTAAAGCATCTTTTTATTTTCATAAAATTTTAATTTTGTAGCGATCATACCCCTTTTTTGAGCATTTGTGAGCGATAATGTTCCATGTCCCCTTCCATGTGCCTCCAGACCCTCCAGCCGCAGCGTCTGTAGGCATAGTCCTTGGTGCAGCAAGAATCTGGAAGACTAAAGTCGTATTTCTCGGAACCAATCGTTTTGTTTCTCCATTCATCATTAGCGAATTTTCCACAACAGCTTCCCTACATAAAAAAAAACACCTTAATACGGAAAACTGTATAAAACCGCCGCGGCTCACCGTTTTCTGTAAGTGATCCCAGTACACTGTAGGATGTTGCGGAATTACACCAAATGTTTTCCTACTGTTCACGCCATAACTATCCATGGATTTGTCGAGATTCTTTAGGAAACTGGCCATTGCAAACGGTGTCCAGAAGAAAAAGTATCCGAAAACCATGTCAAAGACGAGGGTCAAAATGATAGAAATCACGAACTGAAACGTGAAGAAATAAACGTAGCTGGAAATAGCGAAAATTGTGTGTTTTAGGTTGACCTAACGCTTACGGTAATATTGCAGCAGCGACGGCCTCCAGACCCTGCGAAGCATCCGATTATTGCCGTAATGAGCATTAGAACGCCATAGTAGATGAGAAGCGTCGCAGGCGTGGTAAATAGTGCATCTCGCCAACGAATTTCTCCGCCCACATAATCGTCATCTTCTTCAGCGTCCAATGAAAACGTCCCGTTCGAGAAACCGACCATAAGTCCGCAAACAATTGCGAAAAGAGAGCCTAACTGGAATAGGGGAAAGTGCTTGGGTTGATCAAAGCAAGTTACTTGGGTTTATTCACATTTCTTACCCAAACAAAAGCGTTGAAAATAAAAATTGATATTCGGAGGCAAACGGCGCATCGCTGAACAGTTTTAATTTTCGACATTTTTTTTAGAACCTAGTAATTACAACACATCAGTCAGGCGATTGTTCCGCTGCGGCAGCCGGGGTGCTCTTATTCAAAAAATATGATATTTAGCTCGCACGCACATGTCATTATTTTGACGTTTCTATTTGCAAAGACAGATTTACAAAGATAGTTGTTGCGAACAAACCAAGGAAACAAAACATTTTGAAAGTAAATCTCATTGGCTTTGACTACTTTCCACCATTTTTATTTTATTATTGACCATAGAAAAATAGATTACTGCAAACTTCCCATTTGTTCTTGAACTATTGCAAAAAACTTCCTAAAGATGAACCCGAATTGCTCCTTTC
>VYYI01002090.1:0-16196 GCA_021029175.1 Bilobella aurantiaca
AAACAATCAACTTTCATTATATCATAATTGTCCTTTAATTAGTTAATTGTTTCTGAACTAAGTTAATTGCTCGTTTAACTCACCTTGTTCATAGGCTTCATAGCACAGCCAATCACGGCTTTGAAGCTCTTCCTCTGGGCTCAGAGTAACTTTTAGTAACATAAGTTTAAAAATGGCGTTTCTGAAAACGGGTTTTTCAAAAACTTTTAGAAAATGGTTTGTCTAAAATTGAATTTTTAAATTAACAAAAACATATGAGAAATGGGTTGCATTTGACAAATCTTGTTTTGAATTATAGAACAGCATACGTTTGTACGTCTTTCTCCAGCATTTCCTCTCCAGGATTCTATGACTGGAGACTGCTAATTCCAGAGAACCACTGACTGACTTTATCGAAACAATTTCTGTTTCTGGAGAGGAGAAATGAGTAATGCTGCTTGTAAAGAAAAATGGAGAATGTAAAAAAGAAAGTGACACGTGATTCGAATTCAGAAGTTTTTTTCAAGACGTTTTCTAAAAAGGCCTGTTTGAACATGTCTGGCTTCCGAGTTGTGATCATTGATCTGCAGAGAGGCACCGGTGGGATTCATTTTGAACAAAAGCTGGGTTTTTTTTCAGTCTTTTTGAAAAAAATCGATGCTAAATGAGATTTTTTGTTTAGAATTTTGGAAAAAAAAGTGCATCTTCGTCCTTTACAGTGCCTTATGGCTACGAGGTTTCAGAAATTTTGAGTTCAAAATGTTGAAAATAGCCATTCGATTTGAAGTAGAAAATATATGGGCCGTTGAGAAAAATTGCAAAAATTAAAATTCCAAGACAAAAATTCTAGAAAATAATCTGAAAAATTTCATGAAATTATTTTTGAAAAACTAAAAACTAAAATACATGAAAACATTCTTGAAAAATTACTGATAAAAAAGTTAAAGGCATGGAATAAACTCTAAATCAAATACTCCTTCCTGTTTTAACCCATAGGATAATTTCACTGGCACTTAAGCTTGTAGATTTCAAAAATGGATCTGATATTTTTTAAATGTTTTGTTCTAAATAGAAGCAGGCAATTTTACATAGCATGGCATGTTTGAAAATGTCAAAGAAGCATTGTAGAATTTAAAATTTCAAAAAAACTAATCTTGACGAATTTCAGAAAAATTACTGAAAAAGGCTTTAAATTTTTTGAAAAGAATGTCAAGGAAATCATTCCATGAAAAAATATTGGAATATCTTTCAGTGGACAAAACTTTAAGCTCAATATTCCTTTATGTTTTGACCAAGAACAAAATGTCTCTGGCATTCAACTTTGCAGAGTAAAATTATATTTTTTTAAACTGATGTTTTATTTTTTTAAATGAGTTGTTTTAAATAGGAGTTGTCTATGGACAATTCCTGGAGCCTTGTCCTATTAAAAACGGGAGTAGGCGGAAAAGTAAAGTTAAGAAAGGCTTTCTAAAAAAAACGCTTTCCAAACATCGACTTTTCTAAAACAAAATCACTTTTCTGACATAAAAAAACTTTTAAGTTTTATTGATACATCGTTCATCGTTACTTAATAAACGGTCTGTGCGAATTTTTGCGAGGTGAAATCTATAAGTGTAACAGTATTTTTAAAATCTAGTGCGAAATAAAAGTAGTTTTTTTTTAATTTATGATGATGATGAATTTTATTTGATATATAAGGCACGTCCAGATCAAGATGAATACAAGAGGGTAGATTTAAATTTTTATTTAAATTATATTTTTAAAAATTTGATTTGCAGTTTTTTAAATTCGGATTTTTGCAATTTTTTTTGAAAAGTAAGCAAACCGCTCAAATCTAAGGACAAAATTATCTTTGCAACCCAAAAACTATCTTTCCCGAACACGTATAGCTACGGTTGTTACGTGTTGCGAGATTTGATTCAAAACCATTATGATTGGCGCTGATGAAATCCAATTTTTTAGCATGGCATTTGAAAATTTAAAAAAATCTTGACAAATTCTTGAAAAATGCTTGAAATATGCTTATTCTGTTTGGAAATAGATGCAAAGGAAAAACAAATTTGAAAGCAAATTCTCCGTTGAAACCAGGGTTCGAAGTCTGTAAATTACGTCATGTAATTTATGTAATTTACAGTGTAAATTACGTCATATTCAAACCCTCTGTCATATAATGTCATTTTTGGCATTTGTAATTTATGTAATTTGTGTAATTTATGTAATTTATATTATGTATTTATGTAAAATAAAATCAAATTTGGCAGACTACTGCTTTGAAAATTTGATGCGCAGAATCTAAAAAGCTCACTTACGCACACTATGTTCTGTGCTCTATTTTGTTTATTTGCAGAACTTGATTTCATTTAACTCGGTTTCAATTTTAATTAATATGTTATGATCGGTTTACTTAATAGGAACCGATTTTTGATTAATGAAGTAAAATGCACAAAACATAAAATGCATTTTGGGAAGAGCTGGAAGTTATTAGTGTGAGTGCTTAGAATATATGATGTGTAGTTTGTATATATGTATTATTATTTATGTATGTAATATTAGTATAATTCATTTGGGTTTGTTTTTCGTATTTCCGATAGTTCCACTAATTTTGTTACAAAAATTATCTCTTGCTCTTTGTTGCTAGCATACATTCGAAAATTACTTTACTGGCATAAGTGACGTCATTTATGTAAATTATGTAATATTACATTTATGACAAATGAAAACGGCTGAAACTATACACCTAGTATTCCTCACTGTTTTGACCAAAAAAAACATTCCTCTGGCATTCAAATTTTGCAGATACAAAAATTATCCTTTTTTTTTAAAGGAGAAAAACGTTTTAAAAGGTAAAAGAGCGTTACTTGACATTTCCGCATATCGGCTGGTCAACATGTAAGGGAGTGGGTAGGGATATGGAAGGAAGGACTCATTAGCATACATGTATGCAAATGTGGAACTTCTGAATTCTCACAAGGCTATTGGGAATCCTATCGGGAAATTTCTAAGTACTTCTAAGTAAAGCGAAGAGTACTTCAAGTGTCTAAGTTGTTCAAGGTTACTCAAGAGAAGTCTTCTGTCCTAGGATGGGCATGTATGCCTGTTTTTTACTTTTATTTTATTAAGGTTAATTAATTATTAATTAAGGTTAAGTTATGCAGCGATAACTATTCTAAGCTTAAATTGAAGAGCTTTTTGCCTAACACTTGTTAGAAATGTTTTGAGCTGAACATAAATTTTTCTTTAATTTAGAAAAGTGTGGTTTTGGACAAAAACATCTTTTTCTTTTATAGAAAATCGAGAAACTTGCTTTAATTCTTATGTAATGGACTTAGGGAAAGTAGTAATAAAGGAAATTCTTATGGGAAATTTTGAAGAGGAGAAAGTTTGAGAAAGTTTGAGAAAGTTTGAGTTTTAATTAAACATTAAAATCGTGTTTGATTAAAATAGATTTAAAAAAAAAATGTGCGGATTATACACGGGATCGGATTATAGACGCGGAATTAGGGTAAACATCAAATCCATCAATGAACCTGTTTTAATTTTGAAATTGAGGTGTCGTGTTATAATTTATTTTTTGATTGGCGTTTTAATTTGGAAGAGAATTGGATTAGTCTTCTTTTTAAATTATAAAAAATATAAATTAACTATATTCCTAACGTTACTCTTTTAAATAGAACATGTCAAAATGTCTATTTTTTAAACAGGTAATTCTGTACATTTTGAGTGGATTTCGATGAGAGAAAATTTGATTGCAAGGACTCAGCCTTCAAAACGAGTCGACGTCAATGGCTGCCAATGGCTGGGAATTAAAAAAAAATCACATCTGCTATTTAAAACATCAATTTTAAAGCATTATTTAAACAAGATCCTTTTGTTAAATCTGCAAAACTAAGTGCCAGAAAAACTTCTTCATTGATTTTTTTTTTTTTTTTCAAGCATATTTCTTAAATTCTACTTCATCCTCAGAGACCTCCAATCGAAGCCAAGCGTTCTCTCAGATGCGCTGTTGGTGGTTAGAACTGGTCACGTCAAGGGAGCGCTGGAAAGGAAGCGGAACAAGTGGATTTACGACGTGAAATTAGAACTTTTAAATTTAAAAAACTATTTTAAAAAAATTATTTTAAAAGCATGTTTTAAAAAAAGGTTTTTTTTTTAAGAAAAAGGTTATTTAAAATAGCAATTTCATTGATTTTCATAAGCCTAAATGACCATAAGAAATTTTAATCCTGTATTTTGGAAAGCAGCGATATGATTGCAATTAAATGAATTATTAGTAAACTATTTTTTATTTGGTTGATTTTTCGAACGATTTTTCACAAGTTTCATTGTAGGTGCAAAATTTGATTTTGATTATTATCAAGCAAGTTAACTAATTACATTCAATTATCAAATATTAGAATAATTGAAATCTAAATTGTAAACACAACTAAAACAAGCAAATGCCGCTGGGGTAACTTTGAGTCTAGTGAAAACCTTTATACTTATTTACTTCTCAAACTTTTTAACGGCGTTTCTATGTGAATTTAACTTTTTTTTAAAACAAAATGATTCGCAAGGCTTTGTTTTAAAACAAATCTCTCTGTTTGAACACAGCATTTTTGGAACACAATGATCCGGAAGGTTTTAGCTTTATATTGAGTTTTAAGGAAATCCCACTACATTAAGTTTTGGACTATGAACTTAATGTTTCCGCCAAAAGTGATCATTAATCTACTTTTAAACTCAAAGTCCTACTAACTAGTCGATTGAAGTTAATGAGAGGTGTATTTAACTAATTGAGGATCATTTAAGGCTTTTATTAGTTAATTGAGGTGAATTAATTGAAGTGTGAGCAGACCAATGGCGGAACCATAAAACAATAACGAAAAAAAAATCACTTTTCAGTAATCACTTTGTCGTAAATTGTCATTTAATTAATTAATTGTGTTAATTAATTATTCGCATAATTAGTTAATTGCTCATTTAAGGTACCTTGTTCATTGCATTCAACGCACGGCGACACACGTCGTCGAAAGGTATTGCAGTTCTCTTCGTCTTCAGTTCAAGTTTGTCAGGAAATTGTTAAACATTTGAAAAACGGGTTTCTAAAATTACTCTTTTCTTAGAAGACGGCTTTCTAATCAGTTTTAAGAACGATTTTGTAAAGCTGGCTTTTGGAAAATCTTAAAACAGCATCTTGACTGCATCGTGAGTATTGTTGCTTTCTCGCGCATACTCTTTGGAATACATTTTCAAGGAGCCCGGTGTGAAGGATCAAGATTCACCCCCAATGACACCTTGTACAAAATTTAAAACACTATTAAGAAAAACCTTTTTTTTTTAAGAATTCTTTAATTTAAAAACAAATTTAAAAAATTATTTGTAAATGACCTTATTTTGCTCTGTGAGCTGTTTACCTCTGTTTAAACTGAAATTCAAGCGTAAGTTTTCAATTACAGTGTACCTCGGTTAACATAAACCTTACGGGGAAGCCCCAATTCGTTTACTTTATCCGAGGTTTATCTTAGCAAAACCATATACTAGTATACTAGCAACCTGTTGTATATAGTATAACTAGAAAGTATATGTTTATGCTAGTATAACGAACCCTTTATCGCAAAAGAATCGATTAACTTTTAAACACACCCACAGTGGGGCCTGTTAACGGTAGATGTCTGAATCTGAATACAGCCATGTTTTTTATAGTCCTTACCTTCTTACTTATTAGTAGCGGAGCAAAGCTGAAAGCTACTTATGTTTTCGTCATTTCTGTCTGTCTGTCTGTCTGTCTGTCCGTCCGAGTATCACGTGTAGCTCAGAAACAACTTAACATATTTCTAATCTGTGTGCGGTGATGTGTTCCTATGTAGTTCGTTTGTTTGTTATTTTTTGTTTCAAGTGACCTCCTTGGGGGTCAAAGGTCAAGGGTAAAAGATATCGTTCTATGACAACATAAAAAATTACCCCTACAAAAGTTGTCCCTCCTATGGAGGGGAGCAACACTTGTATAGAAACACTTTTCTGTGACCCCCCAATGACCCCCAAAATGACCCCTTAACCTAAAAATGAACTTTAAAGGTCAAAGTTTAGTTTTGAATGAAACGGAAAGTTATGATGGTCACGATGGTTGTAGAGCCTTTCTTCACCCGGAAATGACCCCTTAACCTCAAAATGGCTTTTAAAGGAGTTATCGAAAACATCATCAAAACTTTTTGTGTTATGCAAAAGTAGTGTTTGACCTTGAGAAGTTACTTTGAGGTCAAGTGGTCATTTTGGGGTAAAGTGGGTCGCGGGTTTCACTTAAAACATAATGACTCTTTGTTTTATGCAAAACTAGATTTTGACCTTAAAATGTCCTTTTGAGGTCACGGGGTCATTCTGGTGGTCACAGAGAAAAGTGTCTAGTACAAGTGTTGCCCCCCTTTATAAGAGGAACAAGTTTTGTAGGGGTCATTTTTCAAGTTGTCAGGATGATATTTCTTGACCTTGACCTTTGACCCTCTTCCGGTCAAACAAAAACAAAAATTGAACTGGGTCGGATAATAAGGAACAAATATGCAAAAACTGCTTTGAGATGGGTTCAGTAGTTTCCGAAATATAAATTATACTCCGACAGACGCACTGACGGACAAAACGAAAACACAAACTAGCTTTTGCTCCGCTTCCACTACTTAATAAGTAGCAATAATGATACAGGGATATGGGAATAGATATTTGCATGTTCGCCAATTATTAGTAGATGAAGCGAAGCTGAAAGCTACTTCTTAATAGTTTTGGAAGTCTAACTAATTATTGACCACAGTGTGCTATGGGTGAAGGCGTCTTACTAAAGGGCGGGGGTTCGAATCCAGCTGTCTTTATAAATATTTTTTAACGATTCTCATTTGTAATTTGGTGAAGACTAGGCCAAACAAGTCCGTCGTGAGTGCTCCGTACGGTTTTCAAAAAAGAGATTGCCGCCTAGCGTTTCCTTTGCTAAGATGACGTTGGACGCCGGCTAGAATTAAAGTTAAAAAATGCCAAGCAAATCGTTTTGAATAAAGTTTCTACGGTGGATTTTATGTCTCGTTCTGAAAACCGCCGCGGTGAAACTTGAAGGTTCTGTTTGTGTGGAAGGTGTGGTATTTGTTGATTTGTCATTATGTTACTGAATCAGACGTTGGAGATTTCATAACGTATAATCGCGGATGTCCTACCCAATTTATATCACCATAACTGTGATTGTTTCTGATAAATAGGTAGTATTACATAAGTGTTAATTGTGTTCGGAACAGTTTCCAAATTGTGCACAATTTTTAAAAGTGCATTTTTGACATGCACCCTTTTACAGATCATACAAGCCCTAGCTTCGCCTAAAAATGTGTTTTTAAAGCTTTTCTATTTTTTAGGTTTCACTTACCGTTAATTAGTCAATTAAGTTTAATAGGACCTTATAAGCTCGAAACAAAACTCAATTTTAGAAAAACACAGGATTCAAGATATTTTTCCTGAGTCATCTGCTAATTTGTATTTTTTGTGTATCGATTATCGAATCGAATCGAATTATTGGTTAAAAATTAACCGTAGTTAATAGTTAAACTAACTTTAAAGTTACCTTAAATTAAATTTGGGGTGGGTTGATTGGCTCAAGGTTTGCATAACATGATTCTGACGAGTCGACAGTGATGTTGTTCTAGAACAACCTGCGCAGCTTGCACCGCCATTATGCCGTTAAGCTGCAAAGTTCGTCGTTCTTAAATTTCTACTAAAGAAACCTGTTCTAAATTTTCTAAATTAAAAAAAATATATTATGTTTTAGAAAGTTTCAGGAATGCTGGAACATATTCGTTAGCTGAATTATTGAAATGTTGCCGTCATCTCAAGCTTTATTTTTAAGCGGCGCACAGTCCAAAACTATAAATAAAAATCCGTCTTCCAAGCTTTAGGTAATTTAGGTTGGTGCAATATCATCATAAATTTACCAAATATGCCACGCATGGAGTAGGAGGGGCGCAGACTTCTAAATTACGTGGTTATATCACAACATCTGATTGAGTGCAAAAGGCGAAGGAAATGTAGCAAGAAAAGAGGCTTTTAAGAACGAAAAACAAGCGGAGTTTGGGGATTGTTGTTTGTACAAAATTACTATACAAAAAGTTAGTTAGTTTTTTCTATTTGTTTTTGCAAAAAAAATTACACTATGATAAATTACATACATAATATACATTACAAGACACATTTTTTTGAGCTTAAAGCCAACGATAAAAATAATATAGCCGTAATAAAAAAAGTTATTAAAACATACACCATGAACTAGTGAATTTACTGCAGATCCAACTGTGAATGCTTTACTTTGTGAGATTTAAATTTCATGTAAATGTGTTCGGCAGCCAAACTATAAGAAATATTTTTGAAGAAAAAAAAAACAGTAGTTCAACAGTAGCTCAATTCGGAAGGAAATGATTTGATGTGTTCGTCAATATCTTGTAAAACTTGTGGCGCGAGCGTATGAGGTCGATTTTGGTGCTGCGTCTTTCCATTCAAGCTTCCTGTACCGATACGTTCTTAGACATTCTGGACTCAATTGCTAGTCACCCCAAGAACAGCTTGCAAAGTGACTCTGCATATTTCCTGATGCTCCCCATCTTTCTTATGAGGCCCATGAGCAGAGCAATTCGGATTTCCCAACTGCCGGTTTCCCAAAATTCAGCGAACAGCTTCTCTTGACGCTGCTCGTCGACAAAACAGAATGGCCTAGTACAGCCTACCCTGCAGGCTTTTTCCTGAAATTCAAAATACGGTTCGAATTCGCAATCGAAGAAAGTTATTTGATGTGTAATTGTTACCCCTCTCGGAAATGTCACGCCATGTTTTGGTACGCCACGTTTGCTGATATAGGGTTCCCCTAAGTTTCTGAGTCGCTTAGCCTTGATACTTTTCCGTTCTGACACATTCATTTCATGTTTTTGCTGAATATTTATATGATTTACTGAATTCTGAGTTAATATTACTTTATTCTACATTGTAATTAACTAATTTCTAACACAAATACAGAACTAAATTCGAAGAAGATAGAAAAAGTTGAAGGATTTAACGAATTGTTTCAATTTCAATTATGAAATCGATTTTTTTAGGTTTGTTTATTTTTTTTTACGGTTGTTGACAAACAAGTTATAAATAACTTTTTAAAAAATAAACAAAATGGCGCTTAAATGCTTGTTCCGAGAAGCCCTTCAATTGAATTCCTGAACCTAATAATGCAGGACACATAATTTCTCAATGCACTATGGAATGGCCTTCATTTTGCACTCGAAACACTCATGTGCCAGTCTGTTCTAAATTTTAAAATTTAAAACAAGTTTTCAATAGAAAGTAACTTAAGTGACCTAGCCCTGACATGAGTACTTTAAGGGCCCACCACTTCGAAGTGTATTTTACTTAAATTACCATGAGAGCAGCAAATCACATCATGATTCATGAATGATCCAGTGAGTATACACGTTGTAGTGAATTGGGCATTGATGGCGTCTCGTGCAAAAAAAAAAATCGCATCCTTCCCCTAGTAGTACTTTTAGTGCCAAAAGTGAATTTTAATTAAGTAACTTTGAGTGGTAGTCAATTAATCAAAGAGTCAATTAGTCCGGGTTAGAGAAAAAAAGGCCACTTTCACTTCCGGCAGCTTCTGATTGGTCGAGAAAGAAAAGGAGGCTTCTCATTGGTTGAAAATTCAAGGTGAGTTGGGTTTGCACGCCGTTTAGATTTCCCTTATCATTTCCTTACACAATTTTAACTTTTAACCAGTTTGGAAATATTTATCTACATCGTTTTTTTTTTACTTATGTACCGATGTGGGGGGCGACTGCGGCCGAAGAGAAGCGATTAGTGATCGCAAATTCAGCGATTTTGAATTCGGAACTAGAATCAGCGTTAAGCCAAATTTTAACCAGGCGTTTAAATTTTACCAAATTTCGACTGTTAATTTTTTAATTTTTTTTTAATATGAAAAAAAAACCTGATTTTCCTGTATTTTGATGAGCAACTGAGTGAGTGCAATTTGAGTAAATTATAATTAGTAGAAATTTTATGATTTAACTGACTTTACCACTCTCTTTAAATGTCGCAAATAGATTTTGAAGTTCAATTTGCAGTGTAATTTTGGATTTTAATTGTCAAGCTAGTTAACTAACTACATTTCAACTATCTTTTTACTTTTATAGTTAACTGCGTTTCTGTTAAATCTTTTTTAGAAAAAAATGATTTGGAAAGTTTTATTTTAAATCCAGTTTTTTTTTTAAATGCCTCTGTTTGAACATGGGAAGCTGGTTCAGAATGTTTTGCTTTAAATTTAGTTTTAAAAAATCCCACTACTACCATAGCTTATAAACTTAATTACTTTTAAGGTTTATAATATGCACCGTTCCATTGATAGTCCTACTAATAGCAACTAAAGTTAAAAAAGAAATAAAGTTAACTAATTGACAATTAATTAAGGCTATAAGTAGGTAATTGAGGTTTAGTGAAGTGTGAGTGGATAAAAGACAGAACAGTAAAACAACAGCAAAACAGCAACTTTATTTCTTCAGATCTCAATTATCAGTTAGTTAGTTAATTAACCCTTCATTAGTTAATTGCTCTTTAAATATACCTTGTGCGTTGCGTTCATTACACAGTGAATTACATGGTCGTAAGCTCTAGCAGTCTTTTTCGTCTAGGTTAACGTTCGCTAGGAAGAATTTTAGAATTAAAATAAAGCTTAAAAAATGGTTCCTAAACAAATTTTAGAAAATGGTTTTGTAATTTAAATTTTTTTTAAAACTGCAAAACCATTTAAATTAAAAACGTATTTTTTTTAAATAGCACGTCCGGCTGCCTTTGATTGGTCGAGCGAAGGAACGAATCTCATTGGCTAAAAAATCAAAAGGAGTTTGTATTCCGTTCAAATTTTTATCAAAGTGGCTCGCTCAAATTAAGCATTTCTCATAGTTCGCTTTGCTCATTTATGCTTTGAGCACGGAATTTGAAACGCTTTTTAAACTTGTGTTATTTTTTTTAAATTGTTTTAAATTTCAAAAAAAGGTTTTCTAAAAAAAACGTCTGAAAGTAGTAGGAAGAGCAGTGTGGTAAACTTTCCGGTAACTTTGAGCGGGAAAATCTTGTAACCCATTGTAACAAAATTCAAAACGAAATTTAAAAACTTTGAAAAAAAAAACAATAATAATTTATTAACTTTTTTAAATACTACAAGGCTGCTAGGTGTGAAGTCTCTGCGTAAAATTAGAAACCCATTCTCATATCGCGGATTTAAAAAAAACTCGACTCTGATCTGATCTAAACTAAAAATTTTAAAATTAAAATAATTGTTTTTAAACTTGACAATGTTTTGAACAAGGTCAAAAGTTGCTGAAGGCTTTCTAGAACGGACTTACAGAGTTGAAAACGGATTTCTAATTTTTTTTAAAAATAATATTAAGCAAACGATTGCTTTTCTTGTTAGTAATTTTAAAAAATATCTTATGCAAAGTCCATATAGCAAGTAAAAATTTATTTTGATATTATGGTTTGTTTTGGTTTATTTAAGTACTCAAGTGACACTTGGCCTGACAGGAGCACTTTAAGGGTCCACATAAGTCAAGCTTTTAGCTCCATTATTTTATGTCCAAGGGCCCACTATTTCATATTATATTTTATAGTTAGAGAGCAGCAAACTACACCATGTATGATCCAAAGAAAACACACTGCGGGAATTTTAATTAATTAACTTTTAGTGGATTGAATTAATCAAAGAGTCAATTAGTCCAGGTTTCAGAAAAACGGCCCACTTTCCACTTCCGGCGAATTCTGATTGGTCGAGTGAAAGAGGGAATGCCATTGATTAAAAATCAAAGAGTTTGTACACCGTTCGAATTTCTGTCATCATTTTCTCGCACTATATAGGCAATATTCAGATCACGGACCGAAAATGTAATTTTTTTGAAGATTACTACAATGCAATGATGTGAAATTTTTAAATTTTAATGTTTAATTAAATTCCCTCGATGTCCACTTGAGTCATTAAGTCACTACCTGGGAATTTCTAATTCTTATGTTCTGAACATACATTTTCTAAAATTGCACCTCTTTCTAAATCTCAACCTCTGGCACATTTTCTAGAATTCTACATTTTCTAAATCACAAGCCTCCCCGTTCTGAACAGGCATTTTCTAGAATTGCAAATTGATACAAAGCTACATCTTACTTTCACTGAGGCTGAGAAAGGAGTTTACGAGGCATTTGGTATTTCCACTCACACGGCCATATCACGTGACACTGATTTACGTATATTGGTATAAGGAAAAAACTTGTTCAAAATTTGAATAACAAAAATGTTAATTTGTTTCCTCATAAATGACTTTCAAACTTTTTAGGTATATTTTTGGCAGTCAGTTCTGCATAATTTTTTGGATGGTTTTGAAATGATGAACGATTTTAAGTGTTTTTGATGTTGTGACACATCTTGAGGTTTGGCTGTTCATTGTTTTGAAAAATGAAGTTTGAATATTTGTTTGAAAAGCAGTCCTTTGCGGAATGTTGTGGTACTGTGAAAGGGAGTGGGCCCTTGCGGAAATGACAAGAATTAATGGACCACCTTTCAAAATGATCAAATATATCCTCCGCTACCCATTATCTTACTTTTTGAAGAACACAAACATTCTGGAATTTTTGAAAAACAAAATTAATGGCTCTAGCACACGAGGTCCAATTCAAAGCAAGAGAGCGTTTGCGCTGAATCGCTGAATATACTGCTGATCTTTTCACACACAAAATTGTTCAAAAAACATCTTTCAATTTTGGGTTTAAAACAATGTGTAAATTATAAAAAAAAAAAAGTTTCATGTACAGTTAAATTTTCCTTTTGAAATACGCTCACAACAAAATATAAAAGTTAGGTTGATGAGGGTTCCACTTAGCCTAACATTGCATAACATTGTATTTACGAACCTAAAATTATTAGTTAAGAAGCAGTCAAAACTGTAACTTCAAAATACAGCTTGGCATTTTATCCCTGCAGTTTTGTACCCAAGTCAGAACTATGCAGCATTGCATGTTGACGCTACTTTCTCCAGCTACAAGTGTAAATTTTGTGAAGCTGCGGGCAAATACAACTAAAACAAAAACGCATGAAATGTGAACTGAAACCTCCTTGTTCTGAACAGAGAATTTCTAAATCATTAGCCTCCCTGTTCTGAACAGATTTTCTAAAATTGCAACTTTCATTGAGGTGAAGAAAGATGTGTAGAAGGCCTTTAGAAGAGAAAATCGAAAATTGCAGTTGAAAGTAGTCTTAAATTCTTTGTCACTCCCACATCTCTGTCACGTGACAACTCTTTCAAAAATTAAAGAAAAAGTTTTTGTAAAAGTTGAACCTGTCTCATGAACTTTTTGAATATTTTTTTTTTCGTCGCTAGCCCCAGAATTACTGTATGTTTGGTTTTCAAAGGAATAAATAGTACTTTGATGAACTTATTTTGACATTGTGACACTTTGTCACATTTGTATTTGGAAAATGAACAATGTTTGAATTTTTGAAAAAAAAGAAGCTATTTTGGAATGTTCCAAGGAAGTGGGCCCTTGAGCAAGAATTAATGGACCACTTTTCAAAATGATCAAAACCTCCTCCTCAACTGTCCACAATCTATTTCATTTTGAAAGAAGCACATTTTTTAGAATTTGAAAAATTAGATATAATTGTTCTATTGTTATTTCTATAGGTATTGCTCTTGTAGATACTATTCACTGTAGATATTCAATGTTCAATATCGGCAAGAATTTAAGTTGAAAAATAAAAAGAACATTCAATAAAAGAAAGTTTCTTCTTGTTTCCTGTTCTAAATCTTGTTTAGAAATTGTGTTCTAAAAACCGTCGAGGGGACACTCGAAAGTCCTTTTTGCTACAAAGGTGGAATTTCTCACGGTGTTAGTCTTTGTCTCATACGTTCGGACAACAAAAACCCCAAGTTGCAAAAATAATTTAAAAAAAATCTTGTTTCATAATTTCAAATTTAGAACAAACTTTCTGAACACTATAATTTTTCAAAAATTTTTCAAGAAATCAAACTCGACCTAATTGTAATATTTCAAGTGAAATTTCAACTAATTTTGATTGGCGTTGAAAAAAAAAACTTTTATTTTTAAATTTCGTTGTGTTCAATAGTAGGTTTTTAAGAACAGGACTTTTAGAACAATATTTGCAATTTTCTCTTTTCTCGTGAAGTGAGGAAAGTTGTTTTGAAAGCACGTGACTGAAAGGCCATTCAACAGTGGTGAAAGCTTCGGAGAAGACTGGTGGCAGGAAGGAGGGAAGATGTTCCAGGAATTTAAGCGTAAGAGTAAAAGTCAGATTTCAGCGATTCAGCACTTTTTCAGCGTTGTAGATGTGTTAGCTTCTTTACCAATTGCTTTTCAGTTAAATTTCTACTAAATAGACCACTTATAGAATATATAACTATCCTATATTTGAATTGAGCGCTAAACTCGGGCTAAAAATTTTAAACAAATTAGCACAGAATTTATTTGAAATTGGCATTCGATTCAAAGTATACTCTAGAAAACTTGCACGAGCTGACGAGGCTAGCTTTAAAATTAAAAAAAAAACCTAACCTAAACCTAACCTAATAATTTGAAAAAGAAAATTCAAGAATTTTTCTCCTTGAAACATATAATGCGAACTGAACCTTGACAATCAAGATACTCATTGCTTTGACCAAAAAGAAATTTTCCCTGGCATTTAATTTGTGTCGATTAAATAAATGGATCTTTTTCTCAATTGTTGTTTTCTAAATGAGTTTTTAAACAAATTTAAAAAAAAAAGAGAGTTGTTGTCTTTAGAAAATGAGTTTTGAAAATGCCTTATGAAAAGTTTTTTTTAAGAAGTACTTTTCTAAGAATTCCCTTTATTCGCTTCACTTTTATGTTCGAGATTTTTCAATAATTTAAAAAATAAAGTGACTATTTTCTCTACTCTTGTTGTCTTGTTATATCAAAAATCGAATTTTATGACTGCAAGATAAGGGGCTCTTCCTAATATTCTTGGTATAACTAATTCACCACAGTGTGCTACGGGTGAAGGCGTCTTACTAAACACTGAACACATTTTTATTTTTATGTTTCCAAATTTCAATTTTAGAACACAATTTCTGAACATGATTTCAAGATTTCAAAATTCATCTGAAATCAAAACCGAGATCATCATCTATTCAAACCGTGAATCTACGTGTTCTGTTTTAATGATATTGAAATTGAAAGTATTTTCAATTGGCTCTGCGATATTGAGAATAAAACTTTCTTAAATCTAAAAATCACTTCTCAATTAACTCTCTACTTAATAAACAATTAACATATAATAATATACACCTAATATTAATATTTTTTATACCTTTCTTTTATCCTTCTAGTTTCTATTTCTAAAAAGCATGGTAGCAATCTAAACTATTCTAATTTGAGAGCGATAATTTCGTCTAACGTTAGAACGGTTTTGAATCGAACATAGCGTGTTTTCAAAGAATTTAGAAAAGTATCGATTTGAACAGAGTATAACTTTTAGAAAATCGTTATAGGTAGGAGTTAGAAAGAGAAATTTTGAAGGAGAGAAAGTCAGGTAGAAAATGAGGGTTTGTCTTCAAAATGAGCCTGGAGCTTTCTCTGTTCTAAATTTAAAATAACTTTATGCTCTGCATGCACAAGGAGAGACTCATCTGGCGAATATGCTTTTCCCTTATTTTAAAATGACTTTAAAGTTTTAATTAAAATGCATGTTTAACCATAGTGACCATGAGTTCAAATTTTACGGATGCCCTTCTACGTCCAAGACCTGCAATTAGTTAACCAACTTGGCAATTAATTTTAAATTTAAAATTATAATAAATTTGAAAATTATCGACTAGGGTTCCATTGATCTTCATTAGGAGTCCATTTGTGTTACAAGAGCGAAAATTCGCATTTATTAAATACTTAAGTTTTAAACAATGGCATATGTTTAAGAGCCGAAAACTTAAGGAAATTTTTTTTTACCATTAAAAACTAGCTAGTAGGAACGCACACACAATTTCGTGAAACAATTTTCAGGTTTTTTAGATGCGATATTAAACTAGAATTAGTGAAAAAACACGTTAATTAAATGTGTAATTAATTTCTACAATTATTGTTTATTTAATTGTAATTAAATTGCTGTTCCGAAGAATACAGTACACATAATTTCTCAATGCACTTGGGAATGCCTTTCATTT
>VYYI01002091.1:0-16194 GCA_021029175.1 Bilobella aurantiaca
ATTTTAAAATTAATTTTAAAAATTGAAATTTATTTGAAATTTTTGCTTTCAGAAAATAATTTAATTTTGGTGAATCGCGGGATTTATACAAATAAGTAACTTGCTCGTTTAGAGTTCAAGTTCCATATAAATATGACTCTAAACTTAATTGTAGTAGGTTTTGTTTAATTTACTCTACGCAATTACTTACCTAACGCGAATCCGCCTCGTGTCCATTGTACACGTCCAGCTTGGTTTTCAACTTCACATTTCAGGTCAGCCGTGTCGCCGAGCTTCACTTCCAAATTTTCAGGTCGCCTTCTGAAGGACTGTTGTTGACCGCTAACATCTGAAACAAAACAAATTAATAATATTACAAGATTTGTAGATTAGCTAGTTTGTTTATAATTTCGAATGTTCAAATTAGTTGACATTTGGATGTTCTGTTTAACTATAACTATGTCACTACTGAAGCTTTTAAGTTTGTATGTCAGTGAAGAGTCTGGGAAGCCATTTTATTGAGGCCTCATTTTTTATACGGCAATATGCGTCAGTCTTTCTTGCAAAAATCTCTCAAAGTTTTAGAGAAAGCTAAAACTCTTGTCAGTTACGACATAATTATCGTCATAATGGGACATTGAATAATTGGTTTGGGGCTGGCTTCGGAAAGACTTTAATAGAAATAACCCAAGCAGAGCTCTTAATTAAAGTTCAACCAACCCAAACTTCCGACAACTTCATCTACTTTGACGTCATTTGGCCATGCTTCTTTTCTCGGTCGCAGAACTTGGTCACATAAATGCTATAATAGCTGACACAAATCATGGGATTCCGTATAATTTCAACTGTTTAGTATCCCCGCCACACAATAATATATATAATAAGTGCCTACTACTTTAATTTTCTTCACAGAATTAAATAATATTTTGCAAAATAGCTAACTCAATAATTAATATTAACATTATCATTTGTGTTATTATTATTTTATTATGTTATTATGTGTTATATTAATTTATTCAGCCTACTTGCTGTTAAAAACAAGTACTAATTGTAAGTCTCACGGAAGTAGTATAAGTAATTCAAAATTGCTTTGAGTAAAAACTAGTTCTACAACTCATACAATGGGTAAAAAATTCCACTTCATAGAAATTCTTAAAATAGAAAATTATTAAATTGTGGTATGCACATCATTAAATAAAAACTGTTTCAAAATTTGCAAAGTTTCACTTCACGAGATTTTTTTTCCAGGAAAAAACGTCTGTTGTTGAGCGGCGTAGGCGCGAAATTGATTCTCGACAAAAGAAAACATATCAACAGCGCAAAGCAATAAAAATTCAAATCCGCCCTATCTCCGTCCCTTTCATCCTCAGATTGAGACGAGCGGACTTTCAATTTAAAATCAATTTGTAGAATCCTCCACTTAAAGCACTCTACAGGGCTAAAATGACCTAATCTCTACCAACCGATACGCCGAATAGCATTCTACTTTCTTCATCCTTTCGTTTACTTTGCACAAGAAAGGAGACGCAGGGAGACATTCCCCTGCTTTCTCGCCTTTCCGCTAAAACCCAATTACACTCCAGATGCCGGTTAAATTCAAAAAGGGCTTCAAGGAGGTATTACACTCAATATTTTCTACTTTTAAACTTCCCTCCAAAATCCATCCGTAAGGAGAATCCTTCAACTCTACCAGCACCACCTCCACTTGTAACGTAATATTCTCCTCTGAGCCTCTTGAGGAGTTTTAGAAGGGAAAGGAGACTTTCTCCGTCCGCTTTCTCCCTCCTATTGAGGAAAGGAAAGTAAATTAGAATATTCTCCAGCACGCTCCAGCCTTGGTGCTGGAGAAGGATCCTGGAAAAGTGGGCTCTTCAGGACTGATCAGAAGATAGGAAAACCGTCAGTTGCACGTGAGGTTCCTGCTTCGAGTCATTTGAATGGGCCTCATTCACACTATACTCAAAGACTACTGCCACTACGTGGAGCGTACAAAACGCCTCTCTTTTCACACATTCTCAAAAACTTTCACCATGCATGACGAGGAAAACGAGGCGTGGAAGTGTACTCAAAGAACCCTACAGTGAGCATGTATTTAAATTTAAACATTTGCAGCTCCTTGAAAATATACCCAATTCATGGTGCATTATGTAAGAGTGCCAGAAAAAACGTTTCAAAGTTTCAAATTAAGACTAAATATCAAAAATACTTCAATACTTCATCAGCACGTTATATATCTTGTTCAAGTCTTGTTACACATTATGATCTTACCATCATCAATCGTTTAACGTGTAATTTATATTGTGAATATTTAGAATCACAATCTTTAAATGGTAACAAATGTGTCCAAAAATTTATATATTCAAGCAAATTCGAACCTTAAAAATTACATTTGCTTTAGCTGCCTTTCAACCGGATTGAAATAAACAAATTTATTTAATGAGTTCCCAATTCTACACTGCTATTTATATATTTTTGTAATACAGCTAACATCAAATTGATTTTTATCTATTCATTTTAGTTTCATTTGAAAGTGAATGTGCAACTGAAACTTTTTTTTGGATTCAGGTATGTTTGCATGATGTTGAGCCTACACCTTAGCTAAAGCTGGTAGAGATCACGTTATGATGCGAAGGAATTTCCGGGAGATTCAAAGTTCCTGTGCACTAGGTGTGCGGAGAAAGGAAGAGAAAGTGAGTTAGGTTGGAATGTAATAAAAACAGCAGGGAGCTCATCCCAGAAGAAGAGGAGTCATTTGCCACTTGTCAACATGAATTGTCTTTCGAGCAAGAGCCAGAAGTGTCAACCAAAATCATTTCAGCAGAGACCTCCCCAGAGCCAGGCCGAGTGGCCCCAGGAGGTCCACCGAATCAAATCCTGATTTATTAGCAAACTTCAAATCACAAACACCAAAACTTATTGTCAACCCTTGGGGCCAACCCCCATTTCACACTTGACCTTTCCCCCTCTCGCATTCAAATTAGTCTTCCAAACATACAATGTCATTTCACCTAATCGTATCCCTCCTGGGCGGTGACACGCACTTCATGACATAGTAGATGGCAAATAGGCTGGGAAAACGGACCGAAAAGTACTGGGTCGAAGCACAGGCCGTTTCCATTTCCATCAGAAGTTATTAGATGTCAAGCTGTGAGACAGTAGAAAATAAAGTTCGTGTCCAGTCAACCCTACTCTCACCATCAGCAAAAAGTAAGCGTTGGGATCAGGTGCGGAAAGAAAGTCCTTTGAGAACAGCCGGAATAATGTTTATTGAACTTGCATTCTAAAAAAAACGCCATGTTTCTTTCTCTATTTTTATTCAATTTAAGATGAATTTTAAACGATCATTTTTTTCAATTTATAAATCAAAAAATAAAGTACTGCTGAAAGTATATAATCAAATTAATGTCTATTAAGTTGGATTCAATAAACTTAGTTATGGCTTAGTTATGAAATTATTTTTTTTAATTTCTCAGTCATGTCAACTAGTATTGATAATATTGTTAATGTTGCGGAATTCGTCTACTTTTTTTCCTAAATCTGTATACGCAAAATCAAGTTATTGACAACTCATTCTCTTGTCCTAGGATCGGGTTGCTTGGCTAGTACGATGTAGGTACATGGATTGTATGTTTGTAGTGGAATTGTTCCACACGCTCGCACTGAGCCCACATTCGATAACCCAATATATCTATACATTAGTGCACCAAACACTTTATCAAATAATCAAATGATATTTCGTTTAATTTATTTCAGATGTATATTGAAATCAGTATAACGTCTTTCAGCATACTATTAGTTTTCATAAAATAAATTTCTAAACAAAAGTGGAAACCACAACGTCTCCTTGGTAGCAGAGTGTAGTGTATCGCTATTTCACTCCTTTCTTCCTATGACTCGTCTCCATGGATCAACCTTTCATAAAGCGATGTCCGAAATGGAATTTTCATTCTGGTTGCGTATTTGAGCTGTTGAGGGGAAATTCGGAATCGAATCTATGAGAACAATGGGTAAGTTAAGGAGAGTGGAAGTCATTTCTTCAGCCTCCTGAGCAGGAATAGAGGAAAGGAGGAAATGGTCTTCCTAATAGGAAAAACCAAGAACTGATGACAATCTTCTTCAGTTCCATAAAAAAGAAAAACACATTTTGCTTCGCTGATAAGCTCTCCTTTCTCTTTCAAGATACACTTTCCCCTTGTAGACCATCCTATCTCTCCGCCGCACACACCTCACCCACAAAACCAAACTATAAAATAAGGCAGCCTCGGAGCAGAGGCCAACTTACAATGCCTCTTCACCTTCAACATAGCTACGCACAAGAGTTATGGCTGGTATACAGAGGGTTTCTTTTTCTTTTTTAGGATGATACTGGAGAACTATTTTTAGAGCTCCCAAATGTCTTTACAGTGTAAAAATATATTTTAAAAAATATACAAAATGGCAAACTAATTTGTGATACAAACGTGGGCTAATGCTGACTACACTAGATGGTACAACGTTGACAAAGTTGTGCTCACACCATAAAAAACACCCAATATTTGGCTATTATTTCAACAATTTTTAAAGAAATGGAAAAAATTTTAGCAACAGGGATTTTAATACATTTCATTGATTAGCGACGTAGTAATGATGTGCTAGTTTGCAAAGTCAACCATCTATAAAAAAAAATTTGTGAAACCTCCAGGTATAAATAAGATGTACCGAGATACTTTATTGCAGTAGCAAGGTAGGTCTGTAGTTTAAATTATTGTTATTTACGGGTTAGTTGGCAATTGTATTTTAATAAACTATATTATGTAGAAAAAAAAATTCAATCTGGATGTAAAAGGTGCGGATAACTCAACTCGTTTCAATGTAAATCGGATATTTCAATAAGATTGAAATCACGTGACTTGTCAAGCAAGCGTACTTGCGTATCACGAAATTTGAAAATCTCTCTGATTTGAATGTTAGGAAATTCAAATCAGTGGCTAACCTACACAAACGGAAACGACCTTTAGGAAGTGAATATGATATGACGATTGAGTGGTTGCCTTTGAGGTTTCACCTTTTCTCTCCTTTGCATTTTCTACATGTACCCTATTTTCTCCTGACTGACCACAGTGCCTAGATTTGAAATCTTCAGTTTTCCCGCCTGACTAGACCCTCATGACTCTTTCATGAGAAGCTTTTTTAATATCCATCTGAGAGTAAGAAAGCAGACCTTTCCCTTCCACGCCCACAAATCACATTCAGAAATCAATCACTCATGCAAGGGTCTCCTCTCGCAGAGGAATGGAAGAGGCTCCAATTTCAGGCACAAGAGCAAATATTTATTTCCTCTTCCAGTCAATCCCAATTTCATTTTGAATCCTGCATAAATCCATTTCCTTCTTTTGTATGCAAAGGAAATTCAGCCTGCCAGGATGCCGTATGTACATTTTATCTGGTCAGCCCCAAACAAAAACTTAATTCAAAACCCTTATTCTCCTGTCTGTCTGCCTTTTTTTCTTTTTAAAAAAATTTCCCATTGCAGAGATCCGGAGAAAGTTGAAGTGGAGACGGAGGAAGTGAAAGCAAGGCAACGCTTTCCCTTCTCACTTTCCCTTCTCCAAAATTCTGTAGAAGGAAAATCGATACGTTTTTGTTCTATTTTCTCTCATAGCAAAAAGGAGGACGAGAGCCGTAACCAGAGGTAGAACCAAAGGCCTTTCAAAAACGACTAGAAACTTTTCCTATAAAGATAATTTTTGTAGCCGGCCCAAACCACACGACCCGCAAGTCACACCAAACCCATCATCTCCCTGCCTTCGAATGGAAATTTTAGCATTTCGAAACGCAAAAATAATATTTCATAGTTAAATTTCAAGCTCTAGTAATTCAAAATTATCCTAATCTACATTAATGAAGCACAAAAACAAACAATACACCATAAGATTTAATCTTTATATACTCGAATAATAGGTACAATTAGTATGTTAGCTATACCAAAATTGTTTGATTCTTTACCAGTATTACATTAAAATTTGTTGCGATTGGGCAGGTGTGCGAGCGTTGTAACCACTGTTAATTACATAACAAAAGCAGGCTGTTACGGTGATAGACGCTAGCACGGTGGGAGTCACGCTTAAGTTCCGTTTTAGAGTCTGTTCGGACCCTACTGCTCAGGAGGAGAGGCATTTGATTCTAATAAACCAATTGCATTTACTAAAGTGTTTGACTCCCTACAAAACACCCTTGATGAAGATTAATGGTCCACATCAGACGGAGCCGTACCGCAGGGAGACTTTCAATTTTATTACCTCACACGGAAAAAAAATGTAAAGCTAATAGGTTCCAGCGCAGTATTTTCTAGGAGCTGCCATTATCCGTTGAAAAGGCCATCAGTCATTGAGCAGACAAGAGGTAAGCTAATCTCAGGAAATTATCTTACAAACAAAGTCTCGAGTGAAGATGAGAGGTAGCTTCAAAATGAGAGTGGCTATAAAGGGCTCTTTAATGATGTGATTAAAATCCATAGAAAATATTTCCGCTAACTTACTCTCAGGCACGCATAATTGGAAACGCTATTGATTCCTTTCTCATAGCCAAAAAAGCAATTAGGCCTAGAGCCATGAGCTATCAAAACAAGCGGACGGGCTTCAAAGCACAAGCTACACACCTTCCTATTACACCAAAATTTACCTCTTACGCTTTACCGATTGAAGTATTAATTAGATGTAAGAAAACTTGAGTTACATAACATATGTTGTAATGTTTAGTCACCAAAGACCAACTTTAAGTAATAGCTTTTTGATAAAAATAAGAATAATTGAACTAATGTAATTGAACTAAGGGAAATTACCATAATATATAATTTTTTGTGTAAAAGGGTTACATATCTAATTGCATTCTCGATAACTCCAACCCTAAATTTAAACAGCTAATGTTGATATTAGTTTAATATAGTTTTGATTAAATTATTTAATATATATTATGTTGTATCCACGTATTTAATTATTATCGGCTCATTTATCTAGTATCTATCCTTAATTAAATCTTAATTCCAGTTAGATACAAAACAATTTAATAATTTAAATTCGAAGTCACGTGCAGTGCATTTCTAATGGTTAACGCATCTTTGCAGGTTGAATTGTAGGAAGGAAACTTTTAATCAAAATTGAACAATGGATTTGACTCACGCATTTTCATGATGACCTAAACAAAGGTACTGCTGAGGGTGGGAGCCTTCGCTCTTACAATAAGTATTACACATATGAAGCAGTAGTGAAACAGGTAGGAAAGGAAGTGGTCTAGAAGACGCTTCTACTTTGCTTTGTTAATTCATCCCTTACCTTGCAGTACCCTTAAAAGTGTTCGTAACTTCCGACCCTTAGGCTAAGTCCTAAATTGATTCCCACCCTTTTCTCAAACATCGGACAACAGTCACAATTATGAAGGTTCTAGAGAGTTTACGAAGAAATTTTACATTGATTTTTAACCATACACCAAACCAGGGTTCAACGAAACGTAATTTTTATTTTGTAAAGTACTGAACTATTCTCCGCTAAATCACATTACACTTTTTACTATAGACTTTGTTTTGCCCTAATTTTGATAAAATATTAAATTTACTATTATTTTTATAATATTTACCACATTTAAATTCTACTACACTCCATTACACGTTTTAGTCTAGAGTACCGTTATATTCGTTCAGAATTTTTTGTAGAACAAAATTGAGATTCGTGCTTTCATTGGCCAGCGAAGCGCTTCAGTCCTTCAACCAAATCGCTTCCCACATCGCTTGATAATGAAATATTGCTTTTTCTTCTGCACAGGTGCTTGGGCACAGAGCCATAAATCAATAATTTTGCCCTCAGTCTCCCACATTGCCTAAACGGGCGTTTACAAAACCCACAAAGTGGTGTGTAAAAATACACATGACACAGTTTTGCAGACTCAGAGAGATTCATTACTGAGCACAAGTGGAAATCCGCTCAAGCATTACTTTTGAAGGGAGCTCTAGCACTACCGCAAGTGCTGAGACGAATCAAACATGCTCAAACAGTTGTAGTCGTTCCCATGTTCTGGAAAACCTGGAAAATGGAGAAAGTCTCCTGGAGAAAGTTTTTGTCTTACGGCTCATCTCCCCTTCAACATTGGAGATGAGAGGTATGAATCTTACAACAAACAGCCAATTCCATGAATCTAACGAACCGTAATTGGGCAAAAAAACGAGAAAAGTCTCCTGGAGAAAGTTTTTGTCTTACGGCTCATCTCCCCTTCAACATTGGAGATGAGAGGTATGAATCTTACAACAAACAGCCAATTCCATGAATCTAACGAACCGTAATTGGACAAAAAACGAGCCAATGTTCTACTATCACTTACTCATTTACCGTTGAATAAATTTCATTTTGCAGTAAAGTAAATATGGGGTCCTCGTCTCTCGACGTTGCATGCTACACAACTTCTAAAAACAACTTGCATCTCTCATTTTGATAAAGTTGATCAAGGCTTGAAAAGTTGCCGCTATGTTCAGCTTTACATTATTTAAATCGATAGTCGCCTCTTCCATTAACTTGTTTTTAAAAAAGTTTGGAAAAGTGCAGTTGAACAAAGAAAAGTTTAGAACTGAATAATTTACTTGATGGATGCAGAATTGGAAATAGTTTAGTTGCTACTTTTTAACTAATGCAGCCTCTTCATTTCTAACTTTCAAACTCTCTTACCCCTTTTCAAAAATGCAATAAGCGCCCACTTGAGCTAAACACTATACCAAACTTTCTTTTTTAAATTTTTGAATCTAGCGCCTTCAAATTTTAATGTCTTCCTGCCTTTCGCTTCTAAACATTTTCACTAAAGACAGAATTGGAGTTGAATTTGAAAAAATTTTTTTTGCTTAATTACACCCGTATCCTCACATTGAATCATTACCACAGGAACACCCTTAAACAACGTTGTATCAAAACAAAGACACTTGCTCGGCCAAATCTTTCAAAACAGGGCCGAAACTACTGTCAAACCCTAAATTTTCAAGTTCCATGTAAGGTTGGGCTCCGAGATAAAATTTACATCCCACAAAACTTGTAAAACGTTTCCGCCTTTTTCTCTGCTACTGAAAACAAGGAAGCCTCTTTATACTCTATCGCCCAAAAGCAGAAATCTGATTGAAAGTAATAAAAATGAAAGAAGCCCTTTCATCAGACGTCAAAATCTCATGGCACTTGGCCCAGTCCTTGAAGTGCATTGAGGCACAGCCCAAGATTTCAATCAGTCCCCACCCCACACCCCAATTCCCCACATCTCTCAACCAGAAACTGCCATTGTGCTCTTCCCAGAGACGAAAAAATCTGTTCTTTTCTATAGGAACAAGAAGCCCCGCAGAAGAAGTTCGGCAACTAGTTGATTGAAAACCCAGTTTGCAGAAACAGAAAATGGAAGAAAAAAAAACGAGATCAACGACTTTCCCTGGAATTTTTTCTTGATATAAAAAGTCTTCGCCAAACCTCTGGCACTTACAAATTTTCTAAACCGAAAATATTTCATTAGATTCCAAAGAAATGGGTTTGGAGGGGTGTGTGGAGAAAGTTGGAGTGAAAGTATTCCTGATCAAAGTTGTTTCTTCAATTGGATAAATATCTCTTAAGATCAAAAGTGTCGGTGAAAGTGATCGGGTGTATCAAAGACTTTGCTTTCTCCGGGAGAAAGCCGTGAAGCAGTGGAAGTTGGTCGAAGGGAGAAATGGAAGAGAAAATTAATTCGAGTCGACAGAAACATGAAAGTTTCACACATCCGACTGTCTGGGGAGAGACAGATGGGATCTGATGCAGGAGGATGCGAGACGACAAGGGATTTCTAACGTGATCAAACAGAGAACACTTTCTCAAGGGCCCAGGGAGATCTCAACAGGAGCACTTCAGTCCTACTCTATCATTTCCCCACTTTACTACACACTTTCCTTGTCATCTCCTTCATAGCTTTCCCCCAACTTTCACCTGTCTACCTGTCTCAAAACGGGGAGAAGACACGTTTGCAAG
Organism: Bilobella aurantiaca; assembly: GCA_021029175.1. Classification (NCBI taxonomy): domain Eukaryota; kingdom Metazoa; phylum Arthropoda; class Collembola; order Poduromorpha; family Neanuridae; genus Bilobella; species Bilobella aurantiaca. Next base: position 9,978 of record VYYI01002091.1, read on the forward strand.
GGGTCATTTGACGCCTCCTTGGCGTCTCTGACGGCCCTCAAACCAAGAATTCAGCAAAATGGACCATTTCCAACTAGAGAAATATTCGTAACCTATATCCAAAAGATTGCTTACTTGTATGTAGAGGATTTCCATGTTCTAAGTAATGTACGTTTTTGAATGCAATAATTGTTTTAAGCTAAATAGTGAATTGAATTAATGCGCAATAAAGCCACTTTTAAAATTCTTATATTATCTTGATCAAATGCTAATTAAAATGCTAAAAGACGTGGTAATATTATAGTTAGATAAATACTTTGCTACTTAAATTTGTCTTTATCTATTTTTTCTTAGTTTTTGTATATTTTAGCTTAAAGTTTCCAATGCATAATTATTACAAAATTACATTATACAATATTACAACTATAAGCGTTTCGATATGTTTTGGATTCAGCTCATGTTAGCCAAAACCCTTTACCTATACTGAATATCGTAAACAGTTTTGGTTTTAATTAAGTTGCACTTCAACATTTTACAATCGAACTCATCATGAGTAAGTGGCAGTGGATTTCTTTGTAGTATGAAACAATACGCACTTAAGAAATGCTGCAATATTAAAGTCGTCCTTTGCAGAAATTAGTCAAAGGTAAACTTAATGTGAATATTCCAAGCTGTAATCACACTTTTCCAAAATAAGGATATATCACTTCCCATTTTGTAAACTTGTAAATATTCATAGTGTAATTAAGTCTACCTCACAGAAGGCTCAACCTGTTTGCAAAAGGAAAACACGCCTCCCTACAACTGCCATTACCCATCTTCGCACAAATCTTTTCAATAATTTAAACATCTCATCATCTTTGTTCTTCCTACAATTAATAATGCATGGCTAGCCAAGCCAACCTGGCACCCTTCGACTTGCCAATTAATAAGGGCCCCAAAAGAAGGACCTTCAGTTCTCTGTCAAAGACAAAGTCCACCTCGTCTTGCCAAATTAAACGCACTCGACTCCCATTAGGGAGTGAATCATAGGGAAGAGGCTCAGCAGGTGACATCCGACCAGGCACCACACCCAAACATTTCCATTTCAAACTTTGTCCCAAAAATATGCAAATCGAGGTTTACAAAGGCAAGGAACGCTTTTGATCTCTCCACCTCGAAAACAACTATAGTACACTTGAGAGTCCTCCTTAAAGTTATTTCCCTGATTTTCATCTTCTTCCTAGAATTCGAGGGTCTCATCTCCACCTACCCGAGTCGTAAAAGTCAGAGAGCCTTATTTGAAGTAGGGCGTCTGAGGTTGCCTTCAAATTGTGAGAGGTACTTTGAGCCCTTAAGTTTTTTTTGGCCCTAATTATTTCAATTCCGTTCACGGAGAAACTTTTATGATAGGGGACTGAAGCACAGGTGTGTAATGGAAAGAGGCTTTAGGTTGGAAACCACACAAAAAATATCTTATATAAAATAAGCATTTTGGATGCAATTTAGTATCATAGCCAGGTACAGGTGCATGTGATGATGTCGAAAAAATTTGTAATATGTAGCGCATCCGGTTTACATTATTTTGGAAAAATGCAGAATTTATTTAGAAGTGTATCTTGTATAAAATGAATTTGAAGAATAAAATATTTGTTGCTATTAAAGTCACAAGCACGGTAAGCAAATGTTTACGCTTTGGCCAATTGCCTACCACTCTGACGCGGTTGCAACGGTGCAGTTAATTCTTTCATTAAGGAAAAACCACAAAATGTGCTTCTGTATTTCGTACGTACGGTAATTTGAAATTTCATTTTAACCAAGGCATTTCGGCCAAATTTATTCGGGTGCTCAGAACACACCAACTAGAACATCACTAGACTGTAAATTTTATTTTGAACTAGTACCACTGTATTGTATTATAAAAATGTACTGCTAATACGCGTATAGATTTTTTATTTTATGAAAATGAGTAAACAGAGTTATGCTATAATGTCTGTGGCTCAGCTTAAAACCATAAAAAAGAAGGATTGCTACAACGCTTTCACATTTAATAATTGTACACTACGCATACAAATTTGAGCTTTCGTCAGTGTATTCAATAATTCTATGATATGACATCTAGTAAAAAAAATATATACCAGTTTCTGTTTTTTATTATTAGTTTACTATTGACACTCAAGCATTAAAAATTTTAAACGTTTTTTACCCTTGCTAGGGCAAACAGTAATCTAACAAAAATTTAGTAGAAAATTTTATTCAACATGAGAGTGTTCAGGGCGTTTTGTTTTAAAGTATGACAAGGGGTCCCTTATAATGAATAATTGAATAGGCCCCATTGTTTTAAGGGCCCTTGACTCTGGCCTACTTACTTCTCCACAAATTCCATTACGCCAAGTACTAGGGCTACCGCTAGAACTAGGCAGTAAATAATTATAAAAGAAAAGAAGGCCTAGGCTCCCTTAGCCGAGAAGTAGCCTTTGTAAGTCAGAGTGCCTCAAGTCCTCTTCCTGCAGAACAGAGAAAGCCTTGTTGTTGTTGATGTGCTCGGCAGAGCATGAGAGCCCTGCAGAAGCACATAGGAAGCACTCAGCCCACTGCAACACAGCCTCTGATTAAACTCTCAAATTTCCCACCATTAGGAAAGGAGCCATGAAATTGGTTAATTTACGCTCCTCCAATCACCTCATGTTATCTTTACGCTTCGACCAATTCCAAACTAACTCCCAGGCCCATTTCCACTTTTCAGAACTTTATACAGCAAAACGAGAAATGCTGAGGCTCAATAAAGCAAAATCGAGAAGGGCCCTGGACCCTTGGTAGACAGACACCCAAATCCAATCAGCTCTCTACCAAAGGAACTGCTCCCACTGAGTCTCAACTGGGATTCTTCCCACCAAATTAGATTAACTCATTTCAATCAAAGGATTGTTTTCAGAGACGGGCAAAACTTTCCTTGCATTTCACTTTCACTTTACTTTCTCTCCCTCTGCAACGTAAAGCTCCAGCTCTCGGAACCATTAATCTCCACAAAATTTGGAGAAGGTAAACTTTCCCATTTTCATGTCAGATTGAAAACAACTGAAATCTTCTCCAAATGCATTGATAGTCCCCAGAAATTGCTTGTAAGTATGAAAATTCAAGTTTTGTAGTTTTGTGGGCTTCAGTAACTATTACGCGTATTCTAGAATTGAACACATTTAATAGCTTTACCGATGCAGTGCAGTCGCCCATGCTATTGCAATTAAAACTAGGTGTTCTTATATTTCATGAAACTTTGTAATATTATTTGAATTTCGAATTATAAATACTAGTGCGGCTATGTTATGCGGCAGAAAACATTGTAATATAAAGGTAGTGAATACGTTTGCGTTTCTTATCTTTTAAAATTTCCCACAGGTTCATTGTCGTTGAAAACAAAAGGAAATAGGCCAATTAAATTAATGTGCCTCCCTGGAAAGGAGCTGAGCGCAAGAGTTCTGGAAAGTAAATTTAAGGGGCAGTAACTCTGCGTGAACCCTTTCTTGGTCATTTCAGGGCCTTACGTACGCACTGCTAAAGCAACTACTGCTTTTCTTGGGAACCAAAACTTGAAACTCCCACGCTCACCCAAGAGATAGTGTTCAATTATAGAGGTCTGCACACCCTTCCGCTTTTATTGTCAGAGACACATCAGTCTAATAAGACGCTTAGAAATATGGCAAGACCAAGCAGGTGTACCATGGATTGAATATCAAAAATAAAATCGGCCAACACAAATTTCTATAAATAAAGAGATTCTAATACAAAACACAACAAATACTAAAGTGACCAAATGTATAACATTAGTGAGAAATATGCAAATGCGATGTACAATCCCATATATATAATATAAATATTTTGCTAGGAATATATTACTAAAAAATTTGTTCCAAACGTTCAACTATGTAAACTACAATCAGCAGGGTACTTTAACTAGTATTTGTAACAGAAATGATATTTTTAAAGAAATTATTCCGGGGTTCAATAAATATCTTTATGTATATTTCGTTACATGAAACTTCCAGATTTCTATATATACTATGTCATGTAGTCAAAACAGAAATTGAGCGAACAAATTCCTAGTGTTAAGACCTATTACTTTGAGTGTAATAACACAAGCAACGCCTACCTCACACGCAAATCACTATTTGTGCAGAAGGCAAAGCACTGAAAATCCTAACTGCTCGTTTCCAGAGTCATTATTTATTCAGTGTCAATAATAACTGTTTGCGTTGACTTCCACTAAAACACCAAGTAAACCCTTCCTTAAGTTTAATTACACAGCACGTCGAGAGTCGAGCGCCGCAGAACCGCAAAGCCCCGTCCACACCGCCCCCTCCAGGAAATGCTCAAGAAAACATAGTTTCATTTACACCGACTATGCAAATTCAGACTAGAATAGCTATTTATATTACACTCAAGAAAGCAGCGCTTGATTGTACGAAACGTTTTTAAAAAAGCATAAAACAGCCTTTAAATTGTTAGAAATTTTAATTATTTGAAAAATTATAGAATAAAATTATTTCAGAAATAAAAGCTTTCAAAAATAGAGCTGTTTTCAGAAATGTCTCATAACACTACACAGACTACAATGTTAAATGTCTGCATCTGAGTGTTCCGCTGCGGTAATTTCCCAATCAGGATATCAAGTTAAGTGTAAATGATTTACTGGCTGTCTGTCATTAGGCTTCTACCACTAAATAAAATAGTACTCCGGAGTCATCCTCTACATACTATCCCCAACATAGTTCTATCCCAAATTCATCTCGCAGGATATCGTAATCCTGTATAGTAGTGCGTCCCTCCGTCGCAACTCTATCCAGGCCCCACTCGTGCCCACCCAAGCAGAAGCTCTAGGAAAGGTTTAGGCACTGCGTCCCATCGCAAAAGGAACCATAAAAATGATAAACAGCCTGTTGAGAATTATGTCGCCTCCCCTACTTTCCCCTTCTAAAAGGAGCTCCCTCACAACTGTATAAATCAGACAAGCACAAATTTCTTACTTCCCCTCAAAAATAAAATGGTTTCAGGTAAATCCTTCACGCCTCCCCTACTTTCCCCTTCTAAAAGGAGCTCCCTCACAACTGTATAAATCAGACAAGCACAAATTTCTTACTTCCCCTCAAAAATAAAATGGTTTCAGGTAAATCCTGCTAAGCTTTAAGCTAAACTGCACTTCATCCCTTTGCCATTATAATCTTGAAGGGAAAGTTGGAACCCTATTTTCTCCTCTTTTCTTAAAGTCTCCCCCTTTCTTCAAATACCAATTTGTCCCTTGAGAGTGGAAATTTGAAAAAGGGAAAGAGGACTTGATATTCATTGAAAACGAAATGACTAGCGCTGCCTTTCTCCGCCAAAGACAAGAAGCACCCTCTTCAACTGCCCCATCAACAAGTCTCTCATTTCCGTGATAAACTTTTACGGTCCGGGGATCGCAACCACGTCTTCGAGGGTTCTAGGAGGCTCTTTTGCAAAAGATAAAGATGTAGGAGACCCACCCATATTTGATTTGAACTCATACGACTCTCTCGAGGAAAGACAACGCTTGTCTCCCCGACTTGATCTTTTTTCTTTCCTTTATAAGATCGTATCATAACGCACTTCCGCCCCTTCCACTTCAAATGCTACAACTTGCACTTTAGGCGGAACAACCTCCGAGAACACAGATATCAAATTTGGTGACAAAATTTCACTTTCTCTGCGCCTCCCGCATCCTACTCCAGTAAAATCACGCCGTTCACATCCAATCAGCCACTTTCTCCCATCATCTGCAACTATTTATTCTTTATTCAAGGCTCTTTTGGCGCAATTTCGGAGCCAATGGTACAAAAACAAGCAGTAGCCAGACGTATTATTGTATTGAAATTGTGCAGAACTGTGCTAGTTTACTCGAAATAGGTTCAATTTGGCACAAATATTGAGTCAATAAATAGAAAACAAACTTCAAATTGCGTATTGAATTTTGAACTTACATTGCGTAGGTATCAAATTTTTGAGAATAAAAAATGTATATCTGCGAAAATTCATTTCCTGCCAAAGGATGTGTTAGAAGGGAGAATGTTATAATGAATCTAAGAAGAGAAAGTTTTTGTAGAATGGTGAAATAAAATATTAGAGATACAGGGCCGCCTACCTTTAAAACTACAGTTTTAGAGGCGTAGAATCTTTGGAAGGTTTCGCACTTCCAATAACTTGCCTCCAGTCGACTGTTGATGATTCCGTCTACTTTCACTCTCACGTT
>VYYI01002092.1:0-16193 GCA_021029175.1 Bilobella aurantiaca
GCCAAAACCCGAAAATTTGTTTTCGTTGAAAACTCGGCGTTTTCGGGTTCTTATTTGTCGAGTTTCTTGGCATTAGTTCAATACGCTACTTACGTTACGTGCGTTTGCAACGGTTTATTAAATAATTGCAATAGCTTTTACAGACTTCAAAAACATTTATATAATTCAATCAAGCTTTTTTTCAAAGAAATCATTGCTTTACTTCATATTTAAAAAATATAGTTTATCGACGACCTGAAATTTTTTTTCGAAATGAACAATTTGTTTAATAGTAAAATAAATGTTTAATTTGTTTAATGGTTTGTTGGAAAATGTCTAATGATGCAAATTAGTCTGAACTTAAAATACCACAGCAAGACTTATAGAGAAGTTTTTGGAGAAATTTTTTTACGATAAAGTTTAACGTTTACATATTCCTCACGGCTAAGGCTATACATTTTTTAAGAAGAAGCATACATAAGTTGTGAGTAATATTTGTTCTTGTAGAATTTTTTTTTAGGTTTTAAGACGTTTCTTTAGATTAGTTTGAATAAAGAGTGGGAGGATTTATTTTCACAGACGATTAGACTAATGCTCCACATTTGTTCAATTTGGCTCCGTTACAATGTAAAACCGCCAAATTCAAAAGCCTCTTTTACCTATATTTCTTGCTTTTCTTGTAAAGTGATGCATGGTGAGAGTGTATTTTGGCCTTGTCGGTCACTTCATTTCAACTCAAAAGAGGAGCAGAAGAGAGGCAATAAAGGACGTCTTGGATAAATACAGCTCAAATCACTACAATACATTCCATTATACGGCATTGCACTACAAATGCTCGGTAAACCTCAACATCCCTCTTAATCCCGCCTTAATTTTCAAAAGTTTCTATTTTAAATCTTTCCCTCAAATCAATCTCTTTCAATTTCTAAAACTTCGTCTTATTCTCTCAACATAGCTATTATCGTGCTAAAAAAATCTAAAACCTACTATTTTACTTCTTTTCGAATATTCTTATATTATATATATATTCTTATTATTTAATGACTCTCTTTTTATTTTATCTTTTGTAACTAATTTCTGTTCTGAAACATTATGCGCCAAACATTGCGCGCAAACCACTTTGCAGGACCAGTGTCAATTGCATTTGAAAAATAATCCAAAACCCAAGAAATTTCTAACACCTAAACAAATTTACCTGAAATTTGTAAAATAATGAAGAGCCCTTAAGTAGACTTTACTTATAACGGGACACTTTTTGCAAATTACAATTCGAGGAAAAAATTGAAGCGGAGAATATTTTTTTCCTTATTTGTTACTTTTGTGTAAGATTTCAGAAAGTTCTGAATAATATTTAATCGAACGATAAATAGGGAAGGGCCCTTGAGGGTTTGTTGAGGTACCCTTTCGGAAATTGTTATTCAAGGCTCCTGAATGGAAAGGAGAATCGAATCGCTTTCACAACTCTAATGTGTTTTCAAATCAGGGTTCGTTCTAAGGGCTCCTGCTTTTCGCATGTGAGCCCTCAGGATGGACCCTTTAAGTCCCCCTGCCTCGGCAAAGCCAGATTTAGAGTCCATTGAGTTTGAAACTCATCAAAAGCCCCCGGATGATCCCTCCTTCGGCTCATACGCTAAATTAGACTTGAATAGAGTAATACACTACTTAATTTACGTTGCAGGCCCAAAGAGAGTCAGTCGTCTGACAAATGTAATTGTAGTCATCTCTCCAATTATTATTTAAACTCCCCGCTTCACTAGGCACAAATCAAAGTTACGTCCAACCAAACACATAGCCTGGTCATCTGCTAAATTTAAAAATTGTGTCGTCCCACCACTTCATTTCTAAACAAGAGTTTTTGTCTCAGAAAATTGTGAGTAGGAGAAATGGTTATAGTCAAATTTCAGAATTAGCAGATGACCATACGGTAGTAGAATCCAATACCTCGTGTTTTATCCACGTTTATTTGTAAATATATACTGCTAATATCTTGAATTATATGTTATCATATCGCTTTAAGAATTTTATCCCGATAAATTTAAAAAACTCTTTTCTAGGTGACTAATTGCCTAGCTTCTCCTAAATTGTTTTATAGTCAGAAACTACCAATGACTCGATAGTCGATGAACGATATTACTACCGATGAAGAGATATATCAGATAATATATAATGCATGATACATTGTATCCATTATATCTGTTATATAAAATTACCTTCTACACCTTCACCTTGTAAACAATAATCCCGAACTGTTAGTGTACATGTTACAAAGGGTAATCAAACTATTAATTGTGCGAAGATTGTTCCGATAGATCTGAAGCAAATAAAATTATCCTATAAAAATTCTACTTTTACCCATCATATTTAATGTAAATAATGGTGTTTGATATAACTTAATGTAATTATAAAATTATAATTGACAGCTTTTCGATAGCTATCGAGGAAGATATTAGAATATGTGCGATAGGGAAGGGTTTGCAATCGATAGGTTGGAAAGGGTTGTAATGGAAGATGCTTTGAATTCTTTCGGAATGAGTCATAAAGTGACACTAAGGGGGTGACAGCCCATTTCAATTTCTTCACGCCTTGGTAGCAGAGTGTTGTCTCACTTTGTAACATAGAGTCCTGCGCCACTTTAGCAGGAGAGCCCCAAGTAGAGGATGATGCACATTCTCCGTTTTATTAGACCTTCCTTAACATCCAGTTATAACAAAAGGGAGACTTTTTTACTCAACGGGAATTAAAAGTCTCTTTGATTATTCCTCTGCACAATGAAACGAGGACGAATAGGTCGTCTTGAGCCTTAGAAACAGAGATTATCCTCAATCAATTTATTTACACATCTGCCACTCTCCCATCTACAGTGCGTTTTACTCTACATTTTGTACTTTCACAAAATATTTTCTAAACAGGCTCAACCATTTCAGCCATTCAACCATTAGAAAAATCCATAATTTCACTCACATTTTCAAGATTGCAGTAATGACATAATCTTTCAAGTATTTTAGTCAATTCTTGATGGAAATATGTTTAGTAATATTTACTAGTTAGTTAAGTCATAGTTTACAAATTAATTTTTTGCTAATTCATACTTATGTCATATATAATTGTATACTAAACGCATTCGAAAAAATAACAATTTTTTTTATGGATAACTACTAGCTACGCAGTGCCGTTTTGCTGAACCGTGCAATCGGCTGCTAGTTTCAAAAATTTTGAGCCTGTCTCAAAAGTAGCTACAAATTTATGCATTTTTTTCCCAAATAATGTTAAACAGTTACAGATTTCGGAAGTTACATATGTGACGAAAATTTCAATTTTTGCAGTTAGTAGTTAACTTCACTGTAGTTACAAATATCATCGCTGATACCCCACACGAGCGCATTTTGAGGATTCAATAAAAAAAATTTCGAAGTTAATTTTTTGATCATGTGCTAATTGTCAACCTTATTATAATTTTGACGTTTACCCATAAGTTAATTCTTTGAAATATTGTTTCAAGTGACAGTGCGGTACATCGATGCAACATTTACCGACCAGCAGATGTGTGTAGATGAAAAAACGCTCTGTAGATTTAATTATGAGAGTTTAGGAGGGATGAGGTCAATGCTATATTCATGTGCCATCTTGACTCGAGCGGCTGAGCGGGAAACGGAGCCTGATTTATGAGTGGTGTATTTGAATAATGCGGTTAAGCCGTGCCCAAATGATGAAGTGGGAAGCTCAAAATCTTAGGAGGGAATCAAATCAATTAGTTCTAGGGATTTTCCGCCTGTAGGGAGCCAAAAGTGCCTCTAACTACTCCGCCACTGCCTCCACTCTTTCCAGCTCACTTTCACTTTTGAATAATGGAATTAGAGACAGGGATTTCTCCTCTTTTATTAACTTTCTCTGAGCCAAAAGTCAACTCGAGCCTTTGAGGGCTCAAAAGCAATTTCCCTTTCTCCCACCAATTCAATAAAGGGCCATTAACGGTAACGATGTTGACAAGGGAGGACGGATGAAATTGTGGCAAATCAAGGGACGTTAAGGGACCACCCGCAAAATAGTGCTGAGTATCTTACCCCAAAATTAATGACCTCGGCCACTGGTCAATTCCACCACAAATTGTTTGGGAGGGCCCTCACTAAGGGCCACAATAGAAAGGATTAGGTTTGGGAAATTTGATCAAAATCCTTTGATTTATGACACACATTTAGGACTAGCACAAGTCGCAGTTGGTTCATGCTGCCAAATTTAACCATATCAAACTTACCAAAGATAATTATTAACCAACCGTTTTTTACACACTTACATTTAGCTAAATCTTATTTATTTAAATAAATGCTCACTAAACTTATTTTAGAAGACTTAATCTTACTTAAATACAAATATTAATCTTAATTCTTTTATTTATGCTTTAATGCATAATTTCTTTTTTATAGCAAAGGGTTGCCGCGCAGTCGCGTTCCGTTGCTAGTAAACATTTAGCACTAGCTAAACAAGCCCACTCTAGGGCAAAAAGAAGACTTTACAGAATAAATAGTAATAAAAAGTTCTCGAGCATACTTGAATAACTGAACATTCAAACTTGCATTTGACTTTATATCCTCTACATTTTTATCAATTTATCAAATTCAGAATTCTATTAGATACTTCAGATAAAAACTGAATGTGAATATAAGCAGTACATTTTATATCCTAATTGTATCCAAGGTATCAATTTTAGATCTCTTAGAAATTTGAAATACAAAAGCTAACTATCCAAGTATACCATTAAATTATGTATTCTCCTCATTTTTATCACGTTATCAGATTCAGAACTCTTTTGGAGACTTTTAGATAAAAGTGAAACTAAGCGTGTTAAAGGCTCAAATTGAGGAATGTGAACACGGTTTTTGGGGGCTTGATAATAATTTAATAAAGTCAACTCAAGCCTAAACTAACAATGGGACTTTCTTTGACAAAATATTTCTCTGGTTCCCTAGCTTTTTTGGAGACGTAATTGCAAAAGGAGCAGTTTGGGAGGAATTCCTAGGATTCTAACAGGGAAAGTCTGGTGAAACACAAAGGAATTGCGCATCTCATGAGCCTCTTCTTCCTCCCAACATAATTCACTCCTCCGTTTTGGTGAGGGTTGGGAGGGGACTTAAGTCCTCCAATTTAATCTTGCAGAAGCAAAGGAGCCAAATTTAATAAAGGCCTATCACTCCCGGAGTGAATAACGACAGAGATAAAAATACAAGATCAAATTACTCTCTTTACGAATCCCCTCCACTCACTCACTCACTTTACTTTCTCCAACTTTCTCCAAATGCCTCTGATGTCATTAGCTCAAGAGTAGAAAAAGTCTACTCTGCCAAATCCAACCAAATTGAAACTACATCTTCAACTTTTTTTTTCCTTTTTTTTACTTACATTCAATCTAAATTTATAGAGAGACAGTGCCATTTGCAACGGAAATATTTTTGACGCAAATTTCATTTGTCCCTCAACTTCACTTTTACAGAGAAACTTCAATTTTCGAAACACTCGATTTGGTTCCATTTAAATTCTTTTTAAGAGTCCTCCTCAGAAACATGTTATTCAATAACTCTCGTTCACAAAATAGAAACTTTCTCTTTCAGAAGCATAATGTAACTAGAGATAAAACTATCGAGTGTTAGATAGCTGTCGAACAAATTAGGATAAATAGTAGTATATTTGAAACATACATAATAAAATATTTTTTTTCATTTCCAAATTTCCATCTTTCACATTTTTGTATACTGAGATTTTTTTTAATCTTTATTTCAAGTAGCTAAGCATGCCTGAAGGTTAGGTTAATGGTTTAGGTAATGTAACCCTAACCTAAACCTAACCTAAATTTGGGATCGCTGATCACGAATCTCACCAAAAAAATTTTTCAGGAAATGATTTCTTTTAAATACCTACCATAATATTTCTTTCATTTTGTTTGCAATTTTTTAAGTTTGAAACTTAAAACTAAACGAAACCTAAGCCTAAATATCTAAAAACCTTATTTTAACTAAAGTTAGAAAATAATTCGAAAAAATTCCTTTTTGATTTTGCATAGAAAACTTATGAAGTCATAAATAATATTAAATTTTCAAAAATTTATATTTTTTGTCTTTCATGTCCGGAGACATCTTACTTCAGATTCCTGATCAACGGCCTAAAATGAAGTAAATTTTTTAGAAATAAATTCATTATATTTCAATTTTACCATTACTCATATTGAAATATATAGCGCATAGTAATAATGCTCTTTGCGAATTGAGTATTCAGAAGAAAGCAAGTTTGTTACGAAGGAAAAACTTGTTCCGTGATTGGAGAAAGTGAGCGTTTGGGGCGAAGTGAGACTGGGAAGTAAGCGTGTGTCTCCCTCGAGCTATTGACTAACTTCTTCCAAAATGACACTTTTGAAGATCCGATTGTCAATCTAGTAGAAATTGCAGGAGACCCCTACTTCGCCTCAGGATATTTCCTCGAACGTCTCCTAACACAATCAACTTCCTAACATTGGCTATCTCCTACAGCTTCAAAGAAGAGCTGTGTAAATGCCCCCGGATTATAATATTGTCACACTCACTCTCCAACATTCTACTTTCCTTTGTGTCATTTGAAAAAGACGCTACTTCTATGTTTACTCCAATCGAATAAACTGCATTTACAAAATGCCGCCAAAATTGTTTTCTCCGTACTACAAAGCCATACTTGAAATTTAAAATATTGTCATACTCCCAACATCTTACTCTTTCATTTTAGAAGTGCAACCATTTCTGAAACTAGAAAACTACTTCTATGCTTTCACTTTTGTAAAATATGCCAAATTTTTCCTACTTTCATTGTACTCTAATGTTGCTCTTATGTGTCAGAAAATGTTCTCTGTTATATAGCTCAAAAATTTCTAAAAATTTGTATGTTGACATAATTTCTATACAAAAAATGTCGAAATTGCGCTTTTCCAAACATTCTATTATGGGTAACAATGACTATTTATTAGGATTCTAAAAAACAGAAATGCAGAAAGGGTAACAAATCTGATAAAGATTTCAGAAATTCTAATCCCCCCCCACAAGAAAATGGTGTCTACTTTTTGTGTTTCGTTCTTATTTAAAAAAAAAAACGCAAACACTTGAGGCAATTTTTATGTGAGTATTTAGGAAACTACTCACTTTTCTACTCCGTCACAGTGAGTAACAGTATTTTCAATTTTGGAAATAAACTTTTGCTGTAGGAAACTTAGCTATAAATGTAAATGTTAAAGCAGTTTTGATATTGTCCCAAAATTCATGCATCTACTTGTTTTTAGAATAAGTTGTCTAGAATTGAAAGGAGTTGCACTTTGACATAAATTTGAAAAGTTTAACTTCTTAACTTCATTACATCAAAAGGTTGTGTGAAACCAAACAAGAAATTCATTTTCAACGTACATTCTACGGCTAGATGTATCTTAGACGCCACCTATCGTCAAAGAACTAAACAAAATTGAAAAATTCTAAGATGAATGAAGGCTGAATGCTGAACTTTATCAAAAATTTATTATAAAATAAAATTTTAACACAAATTAACTCAACATTTAATTGCAAAAGTTTTCAAATAAAGAGTATAGCAAAGTTCAAATTCAATGAAATTATAGTTTCAGAAAATTTCTTATTTTACAATTATGTCACAGTATTTTGTTACTAATTTATTTTATTATTAATAAAGCATCGTTTTAAAATTTGTTTAGGTACACAACTGCACAAATAATACAAAACACAGGTAGATACAACATGGATACAGCGCGTAACTAGGTACGACGCAACAACAAATAATATCAATAAGGATAATATATTTGTAGCATTGTGCCACTCGGATTGACATATTTTGTTGATTTTTGAATTAGATGCAATTGTTCATTACAAATACTTAACATATGTTAACATATGTTTTTAGTTTTAAGGCTTCTAGAATTTCTGATCGAGGTAATACTTGGGAAGAACGGGTCGAATATATTGGCTTCTGTTTTCGCGCATGCTAACGCTGCGCCGCGTGCGCACAACTTTTTCTCCTTCGACTATTGGCGCACTGAAGAGCATCATGCGCGTCTCCAAGATTTCATTGTTTCGCTCTGCATTTTTGAGCCTCGCCGCCCTCAACTCTGTGTCCATTTCGAGTCTTGATTTCTCAAGTTCTCTCAACTTCCATTCGGCTTCTGCAATTTTTGATAAATTAGGACAAATTTTGATAAATTAGGGCAAATTTTGATAAATTATGGCAAATTTTAATAAATTAGGACAAATTTTTTGAAAAAATTTTAGTTGTTAACTCTCACCAAATTGTTACTAGCCGTGAGTCCCATTTGCCTAATATTAGTTCCAAAACTCCTGTTTGTTAGTTTCATAACAAGTGGAATTTGTTGCCTTGCCTTCCAGTAGTTGCTCTAATTCTAGTTGCCTCCGCTCAAAGGCACGTGACTTCTTTTGCTCAAATTCGAGCAACTGATTTTGCTCGAAATGGAGACGCTCCAATTCGTCACGCTTCTCCCACTCTTCGCTCAAAATTCGAGCTTGCAGCATGCGCACAATTTCCTCGTCCTTTTTTGCCTGGATTTCTTCCGCTAATAACGCTTCCAGATTTCTTCGAGTTTGCTCCAATTGAAGCTTTTGAGCCTCTTCTTCCGCTTTCTGCAGCGCCAATTCGTGGGCATAATTTTCAGCGGCTTGCCGTGCCTAAAGGCAAAAAATTTGCGCGATTTTCTATCTTGCCCGAGTTTTTCGATATTAAAAATATAGTTTTCTATAACAATCCTTTTGAGTTAGATATAGTAGTTATGGTGAGTGGCATAGTAGCGAGTAGCTCGAAACTTGTAAAGCTCGTGAGTAGTCTTGAGTAGTATTAGGATGAGATAATTGCGATGAGTAATTAGAGTAATTAATTATGGTTAATTAATTATAGCTAATTAAATTTCCTCCTTGCTCGGAATGCGCCGCCCGAATTCGGCAGAGAAGCCGAAAATTTTACTTAAGCCCAATTCCGGGTATTCGGGAAGTTCTACCATTTTTTCGGCAATGAGCATTTCCGACGTTCTGTCAAGCTCGAATTGGCGACGGATTTTTAGGCGATGCCACTCAAGGCGACGTTTGCTCCGCAAATGTCGCCCGTAGGATTCCTCGGAGTAAAGGCGGGACAATGCCAATTTGATGGCAGCCACCCACTGCAGTCCGTATCTGAGAAAACCACAAAAAAACATCAGTTTTCAATACCATCAAGTTTTATGACATCATTTGCTTAAAAAATTTAATACATTATTAACATTCTAAAATACTAATTTTTTAGTCCAATCATACAAAAAGTCTAACAATTCAATAAATTTAAGCAAATTTGCAAATTTATATTGACTAATAAAGTAATTAATAGGTAGTTAAATTTTAATTAAATGTTATTTTATATCCCTCCAAGCACGGGCTTGTTTGGCTTATATTTATATATTATATTATAATTGCTTGATGAAACAACTGAAACCAAAATGCTTTAGATTGTTTATTGTTTTGATTGTTTGACAAAACAAAAGTTTTACCTTTTGTCTAACGTTGCAAACTGAAGAACATGATCTTGCGTGATGAGGTTGAATGTGAACAGTTTTGACTTGTGCTTTGTTTTTGCTTCAACCACTTTTGTTTGTGCGTCAAATGTGATTGTTTTGGGCTTTTTACAGTTTTTCAAATAATCAAGTCCAGTAGGACGAAGCGTGAACATGCGCTCAACGTATTTTGAAGTGTATTCGCCTCGCTTCAGAAACGAACCCTGTATTGATATAAAAAATAATTATACCGTGCATTTTTTAATATCACGTAATTGCCACTTGAGCTTTCACACCTTCTTGATAATATCATCCACGTATTCGTCGTAAATTTCTTGTATTGCCCCAAGCACTTCGCTTCGTCCAAATTCCTTAAGAAATCGCAACTCAATCACAGATAAAAAGGTTTGGAAGTCAAAGATGACGTTGGAAAAGAGGCACTGAAATGCACAAAAAATACAATAAAAATTGCACATTGTCAAGACAAGGAAAATCACATCAACATATTGGTATTGTATACCTCACTCCTACAACTTAACCTAACTTAAACAACACTTATGCAACAGAAAATTGAAACAACAAATGACGTACTAGCAGAAAAGAAAATTTGAAAAATAAAAAGAAAGCAACAGTGGGTTTTTAGAAATTTCGAATATACAAAAATTACAGCCTAGCATTCACTTTGCCTTTAAAATATTAACCAGATTTTAATATATCAATATAAATTATTACAGAAATATAAACGACGTTGTTCAAATTGCTAGACCATAGTTGGCAACTTTTAATAAATGTATCATAAAAAACTATACCAGTTGCGGTACCTTTTTTTAATGGTCAATAATGCTTGACAGTAGGTTCCAGAACAACTCTCCTGTCCTATGACGGGCTTGTCTTGCATTTAATAACATTTATCATATTAGGTAGCAAAAACGCGAAAAAACAAATTTTCCGGTAAACAGCTAATTAGAGAGACCCATGAGCATGACTTTTGTTTTCAAGTTTAATTAGAATTTAGCTAAATAATTAGAATTTAGCTAAATAATTAGTTGTTCAATCAAAATCCGATTTGCACTATCGTTAGCAACAACAACTACACATCAATGATTTCAAAGTGAAAAATCGCTTTCGGCATTTTCTAAGCGATTTAGGTAGCAAAGTTAAGCCAATGATTAAGTGTCTGTTTATTCAATTTTGACATTTTTTTTTAATTTTTTACCAAGGCCATATGCTTTGTTCACGCACGCACGCACAGCTTTGGAATCGGTGATTATTAAAAATGCTCCTAGAAATGAGCATCTTCCTTGTTTTTGTTTAAAATGTTGATTTTTTTTTATCCAAGCCCGTCCTACGATAGAAGTATAAAATGAATTTAGAATCCTTTAGTCTTATTGACGTTGGGTTTGGCTAGTAGTGTTATATAAATGGGTTGACATCTAATAGTGCTTTTAGACATATGGCAAGAACTTGATGCCCTTGAGGACTTATTTATGCTGCAAAGCGTGGATTAGCCTCTCTCACATTAAAATGAACTTGGTCAATAGTTAAAACTGGTAAAATGACCTTGAGAAGCAATTAACACTACATTTCTCCTGCAGTTTTGGATTGGCGACTCTTGAAAATTTACCTCAAATTCCTCTTTTGTGTCCTCGTCTTTAGAGACGCTTGCGAGAATTTTACGAAAGACCAAATCAGCCTCCTCCGGAGAAATCACGACCTACAAATTAAAACAGTTTTTTAGAAATATTAGCAGAAAAATTTACCCAACATCGAAATTTCTAGTATAAACGCGCCAAAATTGAAAAATCAATTTAAATTTTCAAATGTTCATTGTTAAGTGTTGAAGTCGGGCAATAATTTAGGTTTTATGTATTTCTACCTGAGCATTTCCTTCTTCGTCCCTCATCATATCTGCCAAAAGGCAAAATATGCGAAAGAGCTGAAAGGCTGAAGTTTTATCTAGGGGCGAATTGCGACGATTCCAATCCAACTTCCCTCTTGTAAGGGTCCAGCACACTTCGTCAATGTACTTTTCCATGAGAGCCAAATCAGATCTACTGTGAACATCACAAACAACTGAAAACACTTCGTTCATCAGATAGTACTCGAATTCAGAGAAGTTGAGGCTAGGCGAACTTCGAAAATCGTCCAATCCATTCTCAACGCCAAAAGAGTCGAGGACGGTTCCAATGCTGGCGGCAAATACCTAAAGCAATAACGTTAATTAACAATTAATCAATTAAAGTTAATGAGTTGAGCATGTAACATCCTCAGTTAACAACACAACAAGATGCTGGCTACCTGTCACTTGAAAAATGTTTAACATCATTATAGTTAACTTTATTTCAAATAACTTTAAATTCTCTACTACTTAATTGTAATTCATATTTCACACAAAAAATTTAAAATTTAAAACTTTTTCAACCTGGATACAATTTGAACGGAGAATTTGATTCCATGAATTATTTTTCATGCTATTGCACGAAAAGCCTGCCTCCGTCTCAAAATTTCGTCATGGAAACTAAATCGAATTGTTTATAGTTGCTAGTATTGTTTGTTTGTTTTTTGCATTTTGCGCAACATAGTTTCTCGCAATACCATTTAAGCCAAGTTTAATAGTTGAGTTGGAGAGAGGCAACTTATTAATTGAGGCAAAAGGAAGAACATTAGCATAAAAGGAAACAATCACTTTAACTACTATGGACTTGACAAGATCATTAGCGTAACGAGTCGGCGCCAGTAACAGCCTCAGGCAAACTCTAAAAAGGTGTTTTAAACTAGCCATTGTCTTGAATTAGTATGTTAACTTTAATTAAACATTTATACTTATGAGCTTTAAATTAAGTTTAATATTGCAAATACCAATTATTAAATCAATTTTAGTCAATTTTTAAATTCAGCCATTTGGAGAAACTGCTCCTTTTCTGGAGGTTCTAGTGCTAAAAGCATGTGAATAGCACAAATTGAATATTTTATGTTATTTTATATACTTTAATTAATTTATTTTATTATACTTCTATTGTAGGACGGACATTTTTACCTAGTTTTAAAAATAATTTTGACTAGTCTGTATTGAGTAACTTAAATAACTGAATGTATGATTCGCACATGAAAAATTGAAAAAAAACTTGATGTGAAATGCGCTTAGAAATTTAAGTTCGTAGCCTAAACCCCAATTAATTACTTGTAATTACTGACTTTGAAATTAATTAAGCAATTACTTTTAATCTTGATTTCGGAGCCAGGAATCCCCCGTCATAGTCCGTGAGAGCCGTGAATCCTTGCCAAATTGAGTTTCGCGTGAATTCAAACAAGAGGGAATGAGCCATGTTTCTCAATTAGAGAAATTCCGGCCTTTTTCACTTGAGAAACTTTTCACTGTTTTCCAAGAGTAGAAGTTCCATCAAAAATAATTTAGTGTCCTCACTCAGAGGAGCGTGCGAAGTTTTTGCAGAGCAAATAGACACTGAATGATGAAGGAATGATATTGTTATTGTGAAGGTGGAGATCTCTCTTCTTTTTTTTTGCATGCTACGTAAATGGAGTTTTATGCGCTATTATTCTGTCTGAGCAAAGGAAGGCAAATGCTTTTGAAATGAAAAAAAAAACTTCAACATGTGGAAATGAGGCTGACGTGCATTGGAGCATTGGGAGTTGGAGATCTGGGGACGTAAATGACCTTCTCTCCCAATTTACACCATCCAAATAATTCTGCCACATTCAGGAAAAACTACTTCTTCAAATAGCCTCACACAGAAAGTGCTATGTTTAATTGTGTAATGCAAGTATAGGAGAACTCACTAATGGAAAATCCACCTCTGAAATTTTTGGTTTCAGCGTGCCAATTTATTTTGAATAATAATAGTAGTATTTTATCCTATACCCCGAGTTCGAAAATTTGAATTTTTTTTTATAGTTTTGGAGAAAAGTAATGAATACGGTTTGTATTACCGTCCGGCCCGATTCTAGTACAAGTTGATTTCCAACGATTAGGTTTAGCGAAAACGTAAATTAACATAACTGAATTTAACTTTAAATTAACTTTAAAGATTTGGGTATTTTCTTGGATTCCGGATTAAGTTATGTTAAATTTAAGTAATTAAGTATTAGGGTGAGTCTGATTGTTTTTGAATATTAGGTATGACTTTGCCTTGCCATTCCGTCCGTCAGTGCTAAATTAATCTCACAAACATTTGGCAGCGATTTCCGATTTTTGAATTTAAGTTGCTCATAAATGATATTTTAGAGTTATATTCTTTATCATATAATTATAATATATAATAATTTTTTCGTAAACATATTTATTTGTGAAAAAAAAAACGAGACTAAAGTAATAAAGGCTATGGAGTACCCTGTAAAACCGGCACGCAGCGCTTCTTGGCCTCCGAAAAGCTCATAGGCGTTATTTAAGCGTCTTTTGCTACATGATAGAATCCGTTTCATCTATGTTAATTTATGTGAGCTGAATTTTTCCTTAATTAATTTAATTTTCCTTTCGCTGCAACATTTTTAACATTCAGCAAATAATTTCAAATTTTATTCTCTCTGGTGTTTGTTTTTGAAAAATCCAAAATTCTGGTATTAAAATATATAGAATAGTGATTTTTAAGAATAGTACCACCTCTTAGCACCACTCAAATTTAAAAATTCTACACTGATTTTTATACAGAATTATAATACAATTATGAAGATTTGCATCTTCGGTTTTCATTTTTTCGCAATTTTTTTTTTCAAAATATTACAATTCAATTCAAAAACCTGAAAGTATGAAAGCAAATCTCACAAGAAATTAACAAAATTCTCTTTAGTTTTCTGCTTAGTCTAATTTTGAGTAGTGTAAAAAGAGACTATTTTTTAAAATCATTATTTCATATACTCAATTTATTAAGCATTAGACTTTCCACTGAAATAATATTATGCAAATTTTTGACTCAAGAATACCGCTTTTAGAATTAATTCCATTTAAAAAGTACTTCCAAGTTAACATTTGTAACAATAATCTTACAAAATGTTGAATAGTTTTTTCATGTGCATAATTGTTAAATGTGCCATTTCAGGATAAAAGTATGTTGTGTCGGCCTTTCACCAGGTGAGCTTAACGAAACGTAAATGAGGATTTTTTTTTGCTTTTAACAACGTCAAAATTAAATCATCTTTCCCACTCACTAGTCACGTAGCACTCCTACTCGTCCCTCCTAAAGAAGCATCTCTATGAAGGGAAACATTTTTGATCCTTTTAACCTTTCATGACCTTTATGACCTTTATAACCTCACCTTTAAAATCTACAATAACCCTATTAAAAGTCAATTGTGGTGTGGCAGACGCAGACCCAAAAATACTTATTACCGCATTTGGCATAACAGAGTGAGATTACAAAAACAGGTTCAGTTGAGGACGCTTACTTTCAAAACATCAACAATCAAAACACATTAATAATAAGCTTTACTTTAAGTTCACGTTAGAGCCTTTAGGACATAAGTTTAGGTTAGGGACTTGATTTAGATATTATTAGTTACATAGCAGTGAATGTCACTATTTAAACCTCATACTACTCCCGCTACAAACTTTGTTTCTATGTTACTCTGTACAAACTTGTGACGTACAAACAATTTGCTAAAAAGTGAACAGTACAATAATTACTTTCTCTGGTGCTGTGAATGTTTTGTTTATTCTTTTATTAGCAACTGAACCTAAGTTACCAGGCTTTGAACCTAAATGTAAAAATCATAAATTGAGCCTAAGCAACTAAGCGTAAAGTAGACCTAAGAAAAATTTAAATAAACTCAAAGTTGAGGTAGTTGACTTTCGTCTGCAAGGGGATGCATTTCAATGTGTTTTAAATGCAGTTAAATTCAAATTGCAACACCTTTCCCCTACTAGGGCACGTGTCAGTGTAGATGGTGTTGTTTGCAACCAACTCGCAATACGATTTGTCACTACACCTGCAAGGAAACGTAAAATGCATTATCATGCATAAAAACACATGAGAATGCATGAAAACAATAATAAGGCAGATATCTTGTGCTACTGATAAAACATTACATTTTAGTATTTCATACTTTTCAAAACTATTGTTTTTCATTTATGTTTCATAGAATAAGTAGTCGTTTTACTTAATATTAATAGTATTAACAGAGGGTAATTATGATCTCAGAGGAAGTCAATTGTGATTCACATTAAATTTAATTAAATTACATTTAATAGTCCATTAAATTTCGGCATAAACCGTTTTAAAAGCAAACATATTATTAGTTAATTACAAGTAAACTCTAACTTTAGTTGTAGTTAACCAAGCCCAGTTTCTTTTCTAACCCCATTTCGCACCTCAGCGACAATGAACTCCACAAATTGAATATAATACCTAAGTTTTGGGGTTACTTGTTCCTTAATGTTAATCACAATCAACATGCTGAGTTAAAAAATTAGATTATGTTGCTAAAATTTAAAGTCTATAGTCTTTAACACGCCTAGTTTTATATAAATGTGTTTGTTTAGCGTTATTTTCCGTTAATTGTTAATTTTAACTTTTGCATGGCTCGTTATATGTTATTTGACATTCCAGCAGAGCGGATGATCAACATGAAAGGAGAGGGTAGGGATGTGGTAGGGATAAGGACTCATTAGCATAGATGTTGTCATCAAGCAGGCACAACAGACTATCCGTAACATTCC
>VYYI01002093.1:0-16189 GCA_021029175.1 Bilobella aurantiaca
TAAAGTAATGCGTTATAAATTATTCAGACATGAATCTTCCTGAATTCAAAGAGTTTAAAATAATTTTATTCAGAAATTGGTCGGAATTGATTGTGGAAATCTAAAGAAGTTGGTTGGGTCATACATTTGCTTGATTTGGACAAGCCGATCAAGGTTACTGCCATAGTAACGTTGCAAATAATCACGTAGATCACCGTCGGGGTAATTTGCATAACTTCCCTTTTCTCTGAGAGTATGTGCACCATAGCTAAAAAGCTGTTGAAGCCATCTGGCACCTCGGCGCCTATCAACTTCATTCCTCCCCGCACCCATTGAGGCCCCAAATAATGCAAATTTTCCTCGTCTATGTACAAATGCAGTTGCGTCGTCGGCCACATCCTCTGAAAATCCCCCAATCATGTGTATTAACACACTTGCAATGTCCGGTTTCATTTTAAGCAGCGACCATGACCTTTGCAGTTGTCTACCGCTGAGTACTCTTGAGACATAGAATGAATTCTTCTTGTAATAGTCTGTAGCAGCTGCATTTACAGGAACATTTTCCAAATCTTCGGGTTTTGTAAATTTTATTCCTTTACGGAAGTTGTCCCGCGTTATATTCTTGCCTGCTAAATAGAGAAAATCGGGATATTCTAAGGTTATCATTTGACTTGATGTTGCGGATGGAAATTTGTGAGAAATTTCTTTCAGCAACTTTTCTTCGCCATCGGCCCAGGTCCATATGTCAACTATACCGTCCTTGGTTACTCTAAAACTTGAATTGATTTCGATTGGACCGCTTTTTGCTACTGCCTCCCAAGCACGGTAGACTTGAATAAATTGATCCAAATCATATATACTATGCCAAACTGACACAGTTTCTGGTACAGGGATAATGTCAAATATAAATTTAGTCACTACGCCAAATGATGCAGCTCCTCCACCGCGAAGCCCCCAAAATAGATCGGCATTTTGGTTATAATTTGCTGTCACGAGAGAGCCGTTAGCCAAAACTATGTTAATTTCACGCAAGTAGTCAACTGCTAGTCCTGACGTTCGCGAAAAGTGACCATAGCCACCGCCAGAGGCAAACCCACCGATAGCAACAGCAGGGCATAGTCCAACTGGTATATATACCTGATCAGCTTTATATAGTTTCCAGATAATAGGAGCCGATAGCGCACCTGCGCCAACATGCGCCGAGCCGTCAATTAGTTGTACGTCATTTAATTTTCTTACGTCAAGTACTACGGTGTCATTGTCACCATATGAATATTTTTCGAAGGAGTGTCCTCCAGCCTTGGTGACTAGCTTGACATTCGCCGCTACAGCACAGCGAACGGTGGAAACTACGTTGCTTTCTTTTTCGACAACGACGTAAGCTTTAGGAAAAATTGAACTAGGATACAAATTATATTGGTAATTTAACTCCTCGTAAATTTTCGATTGATCTCGAACCACTACACTTCTTCTGATAATTCCGTTCTTACTTAAACATGTCCGAAATTTAATAAAGTTTGCCTCACAAATGACACTAAATAGTGCAATGAGGAGCAATTTTTTGAAACTTTTAACATTTATCATGATGAAAATACTACAATTTAGTTCTGAAAGGGTTGACGCTTATTTTGATGAAGGGGGCTTTTTATATTATATTTTTGGAACACCAATGATAGAGCAAGTTTTTGATACAATTGAAAAACGATCTGCTGGAACAAGTGTAGCCTTGTGCTCTGCTATTGTAATTTGACAGCACAATAAATAGATTATTTTACATCAAATTCTAAAATTGTATACAAAAGATATACCTAATTTAACTGCGGCTTTCTTGGAATTCACCATTAATAATGCAATTTATTCAAACTTTTGACAAGGCATGTGCAAATATAAAGATAGAAATTTACTTCTCAAAAACTTTCCAATTGAACAAACGATAAACAAAAATATTCATTAGATATTTAGTGCTACCAAAACAAGTATTTTATTTTATTAATTTATAACAACATGCACTATTGCATTTATTTGATTTTGAAAAACTTGTTTATCATTCAATTTCACTATTGTACAAGTACTAGAACAATTTATGCGTAATTTATGTAACAAGCCAGTTTGTGTTTATTATTCCTCAAGAATCATGTAGAAATACAGTACATTTAGAATTTGGACATTATAATTTTCATGAGGTAAAAATGTGGTGGAGCAACATTCAGGAAGCATTTTTGCCTCAAATACTTAACCTAACACCATAGTTTGTTAAACTGTCAAGACAAAGAATTTAGAAGGCATCGCTTTTGCGCACTTAATAGTAATTCTTCTTGCAGAAGAGGTGATGTTGGCATCATTCCCAACATAATTTGACGATGATTTTAATAGCTATAGATTACAAGTAAAACGGAGCGTCCTAGGAAAAGAGGACCTACTTTTAATTTCTTAAAAGTTAATTTCAATAGAACATTGCTGCAGCGCTGTACTGTATTTCTCCTATTCCTCGCTGTATAAGTTATACAAAACGAGTGCAAGACAATTATACATAATTTGTTAAATAGAAGTGCTTATGCTTGAACTTCGGATAGTTCATAGAGAAAATATTACTCTAAAAGATTACTGACCTTGTAGCAAACACCGTCGTAAAATAAGTTTATGAGTATCCATTTCAACATAATATAAGCTAAGTGTTTGCGTAACTAGAAAAGTTAACACCTCGTCCTATCTTCGTAGTGTGCAAATAAAGTTTTCAAGGTTAGTAAAATACTAATTGAATTTTAAGATGTAAGTAAAGTTATATGCTCTTGGTCATGGTCATGGCTTTATCAAAACTAGGGGTCGCAAATCCGTGGTAGTTTGAAAAATCCGGATTTGGTAGATTTGCGGATTTTGAAAACCAAACCCGGATAAAATCCGGATTTAAATCCTTGTTACAAAGTAACCCCCTAAAAGCATTAGTATTCAATTCATGCTATTTCGTAGTATAAATACTTTAATTAACAACTTAAACTTTTACTTTGTATCAACCCCTTCATGTTTAAAATAATGTCACAACAAATCTTTTTCAATTTCCTCAAAGTTTGAGGTCAAAATGTTCAGGATATTAAAAGGCATAAATTAAGCATTCCTATCTACTCAAGAAGCCGCAATGGAGATCTTTAGTGCATTCAAATTCTTAACATATATTTCTAACAAGTTCTAACATAAATTTGCCAAGATGTAATTTCACTAGGCTTATAATTGCTGCTCGAGTTGGGTAGGTATTGTGAATTCTAATCACTGTTGTGCATGCATTAAACAGAAGTTTCATAAGAAGTCTTTTCATTTGGTCTTAGCTTAATATAGTTTGAACTTTTGCCGGACATTAAATCTAGTACAATAACTGATTCGATTTTCTAAGATACAAGGTGACTTTAGTTTTGCTATTCGGATAATCGGAATAAAGTAAACTTACTCTAAACCGGATTTCATTGTTTACTGAATTTAGTGCTTTGAAAAATCTCTCTGAATTAATTTCTTTGTATATTTATGCTCGAGCTTGGGTAAAATGATAGTTCTATCGCTTATACTCAAAGTCCACAATATTTATTTGTTGGAAACAACACGACACTAAATATAAAAATGACTTCCATAAATACAATAACTGGGAAAGAAATATGTTGTTAATTAAAACAAATTATACCTAACTTTGTAAACCTCATTTATCAAAATTCATAGTAAAGTAAGTCCGCGAAAACCGTATCTCAAAGAATCTCAAAGAATAATTAATTGTTTTTAATTTGCGTAAATTTGCTCATTTATACCAGAAAAATCCGGATTCGAAAAATAAAAATCCGGATTTGGAAGAATCCGATATCCGTCAAAATCCGGATTTTTATCTGGACGTAAAATCCGGATTGAGACCCCTAATCAAAACAGACGATGGAATAGAGAGACAATCCCCCAGAATGATCTCCTGACATAACACGATGACCTTGACAATATACCATGACCAAAATAGGACATGATGACTACAAGTTACTTTATATATGAGACCTGGCATGACACGATAACTTGACATCTTGTCATTGTAACATTTTGATCAAAGGTCAGGGTGATCCAATGCAATAAATGTCTATTTCAAAATGGTGCACGTAAAATACGCAAAATAAAGCATACATGTGTTAATTATTTTCTCAAAATTGTGATTGTTAACGATGATTATGTTTAGTTATACGGGAAAAACTTTGATCAAATAATTTTAAAATTTATTTTATTTAGAAAACGGAACTCTAATGCTTAATGTATCACTTGAGCTATAACAAGTTTTCTTTTGCTGATTTCATGCGCAATTTATGTTTGGAGTTAGAACAAATTCCTGAAGTCTCAATTTGTTGGAAGAAAATAGCTGTGAACAAATATACTAACCTTGAAACATTTTTTTTTACTTTACTCATTTTTGCACTTGTGAAAAAGCACTGCACTTGCAAGAATTTGCTCTCCACCTTTATGGCCTATTTTTGTCAATCATTAAAAGGCAACTGTCGACTCTTGAATAAAATAAAATAACTGCTTGAAATGTAACCAATATTTTTAAAAGATCTTTCTTTGACCTTTCTTTATTACAATTTTAAAAACGTATGTACGATCATTATAAAAAACTTGTTTACTAGAATACCTTTATCTGTGAGATAAAGATAATGAATAGAATAAATTTTATGAGATGCGAAAATTGACCTTGAACACGTCATAAACGGATAATATGAGTATCAGTTTCAGCATATAATAAGTATGCTAAACATCGTTCAGTTCCACTCCGAACTTTTCAGGCCAAGAGGAACAAACCATTTACCCAAATTAGCATTGTTCCATTTTAAAATGATAATTTATTTTCTACAAGTACTTTCTTTTTTAGTCTGCTTATATTTTTTAAAGCACAATGTTTATAATAGAAAACATCTTCCACCAGGTAAAATTTAAAAAAAACTTTTCTTTTAAAAAATTTCCAAATGTGTGAATCAAGTCTTAGTATATAAAAACTTATTACTGCAATATTATAGTTAAAATAAAATTGGTATCCCCTATGTCAATTGTACTAAAATTGAACACAATAGTACATCATGTGCAATAACTGACACCTTATGTAACGTAATTTCTCAATTTTTACAATCAATTACTCAATGTAAAACAATTTGTTTTTATTCAAGGACCCATACGATGGCCAATTTTAGGAAGCATACCACAAATGTTGATGATTGACCGTTATTATGCCCATAAACAGTTTGCTGGATTAGTTCAAAAATATGGCACTATATTTTCTCTTGGATTTGGAGTCCATTATTCAGGTATGCAAAGTACTCTTGAATTGCTATAATTGGCAGTTAAATGTATTAAATCTAACCCATTTTTTTCCATGTAGTTGTTTTATCAAAATTTGAAACTATGAAGGATCTCATGAAAAGAGCAGAAACGCAAGACCACGCAAGATTTGACTTTATACAGCAAAGATGTGATCACAAGAACTTAGGCAAGTTTAGGTTGCACCCTGTCTTTTATGATGTATTAATTAATGCAATTCAATAAAAATAATAATAATAAACAAATACTTTACTAAAGATGTAAGATTAAAGAGACCAAGAGGATATAATGTAGAAACTTTGTTTAACTTATAGGTTTAGTTTTCTGTTATGGAGACGTATGGAAGCAGCAAAGCAAGTATTGTTTCAAAACTTTACGAAAATTTGGTTTTGGGAAAAACCACACAATTGATGAAACAATTCAAGCAGAGATCAATGACCTTGTGAAACAAATTAAAAATGAAGTTAGTGAATCTGGTGGCATTTGGGAAATTAGTGAAAAACGTCTCTCTGCAACTCATCTAAATGTTCTATGGGCTTCAGTCGCTGGCTACAGATTCGACCCCAATTCTGAGGAAATTCGACGTCTTCTGAGTATAAATAGAGAAATCGTTGATGCAATGGGTCCAAAAAATTTGCTCATGGCTTTTCCATTTTTGAAAATATTTCCAAACTGGAGTGGATACAGAGCACATTACGAGATACACAAAAAGAGTAAAGACTTTGTACAAGTAAGTAATACTGAGTAAGAACAGCTTAATAATTACTATCAATAACTTTCGTTATTATCACATGTGCTAAACATACTTACAATGACAAGTTTGGACTTACATTTATTTTACATCGATAGGAACTTCTCGAAAACACAAAGAAGAATAGAGGTAATCGAACTAAACCGGAAAGTTTTGTTGAAGCCTACCTCGATGAGATTGAAGCAAATAAAGGCGACCCAAATTCTACTATGACAGGTAATTCAGCTTAATTGTTTTCATTTTGCTACAAAATGCTTTTGTTTACTGAACAATTTATTTACATTTGTAATACAATGTTAGGAATTCCTCCTAAGCTGATTAAATGGTAACTAACAAAACTAACCCGTCTTAAGGCGGATCTTGCTGTATACGTATCCTTAACGCCTCTGATTGTTAAATCAAAAACTACGGCTAAAAAACAACATAAAATAAGTGTAATGATTTGCAGAAGAACAACTCACTGTAACTTTAATGGACTTGTTCCTCATTGGAGGCGACAGCACCAGTAATTTACTTTATTGGATTATACTATACTTGGGGCTTTACAAAGATGTTCAACACAAAGTTCGAGAGGAAATTACAGCGTATACCCAAATGAAGGATATGAAAATCCCTGCGATTGCACTCAACAGGTAAATAAAAACAAAAAAGTAAAAAGGCAAAACACCGTTATTTAATATTCCCGCTTAGGGGCTGGTCAAAATTTAAGAGAGTAATATAAGAGAAGGGATATAGTAGGAAGGACACATAAGCAAACATGCACGCAAACTAGGGTTGTCTTCTGATTTCTCACAAAGCTATTTGGAAAACTATCGGATCATTTTCAAGTCCTCTGATTGTACAACCTAATCACGAATATACGGGAATGCACTGTCATACCCTTGAGAATTCCTTATAGGAAAATTAACAGCAAATGCCTTTTTGGCAGCAAAAGGCAGATCGGAGATTTGAACCCACGTTCTCATGCTGACTGGTGGGGAAAGACAAAAGCTCAAAACCACTAGGAAAACTAAGCCGATTAGTAAACAAAGAAGTCCAAAACCAATCGATCTACGAACAATAATTTTTTTATTTTATTGCTTACATCTTTGTTTAGCTTTGCAGTATATTTAGACAAATTCATATTAGCTTACAAAAAGTGCTAAATCTGCTTCATAATTTGTAAATATTTTTGTCAGTATGCCGTATACAAATGCCGTGATTTTGGAAGTACTGAGACACTGCCCCTTTTTCCCGTCTATGTTTCCAAGACTTGTACTTGAGGACATGAAATACGAAGGCTACGAAATTCCGGCCGGAACTCTTTTGATTGCGAATATTATGCCAGTTTCCTTTGACAAAGAATTTTGGGGAGATCCGGAAGAATTTAGACCTGAACGACTGCTGTCCGTTGATGGAACCATTGACTTTAACAAAACTGAACGCGTCATTCACTTTGGTTTTGGTGAGTGTGTAACTTATTATTACTTAAAAATTAATATGTGTTCAATATCATCTTCTCTAATTTAGGTGCAAGAAAGTGCCCGGGAGAGAACATGGCTATGTCATTTTTGTTTGTGGCTGTAACCACACTGATTCGCTCTTTGTCATTGGACATAATTAGCGGAAGAGAACCATCACTTGAGCCTGATAAGCCTTCTGTAAACCTACAACCGCGACCATATGCTCTGGACGTTAAGATTTTATAAAATAATTTAATTGAATATAAAAACATTAGTAAAGTTTGGAAGCGAAGCTGTTCTCTGCCATTAATTTCAATATCAGAGACTTTAAATTACCAGTAATTTGCAAAGCACTGGACTGGACTATGTAAACTTGTCAATACATTGTTTTAAGCCAGTAAGATTCCTTCATTAAAATCATATTTTGTTGCGATTGTTCCTTAGGGACGACTCAAATGATACCAAAATTGGTCTTTTCAATCAAAATTGTTTAAATAAAAACGTTTTGTTGTGGCCGGCGCCAGAAATCCTTAACAAAGAAGTACACCAATTTTTTTTTAAAGTCAGTTTTTTTCACATGTTTTTAACTTATCTAAACAAGTTCGCATACTCCCTTACGTCCACTTCAAAATTTTGTTAATATTCAATGAATAATTTCTCAAGCTCAATGCATATTTGCTTATATGCATTATGAATATGAATTATGCAATATAAATATTGACAAACAAAGAATTTGAGCAAATACGCATTGAATAAAAACAAAAATGCATTAAATATTAACAAATATGCATTGCATATGAGCAAATATGCATTGAATATTAACAAATATGTATTGCATATTATCAAATGTATATTGAACATGAGCAAATATGCATTGAATATGAGCAAGTACGCATTGAATATGAGCAAATATGTATTGAATATGAACACATATGCATTGCATATGAGCTAATAGGCATTGAGTATTAACAAATATGCATTAAAGATGAAAAAATACGCATTGCATATCAAAAAATACGCATTGCATATGAACAAATATGCATTTCATATAAACAAATATACATTGCATACGAGCAACTATGCATTGCATTTTTTTTAAGTAAGCACACGATTTACTTACTTACTTTTTTAATCTCCAACGGAGGAGGATAACCTTGAGAGCAAATGATTTATTTATTTTGTCGCTTTGTTTTCAGCCTTAGTTTTTAGTCTAGCAACTACCTTTTTTAATGAAAACGTGACTACAAAATCCACATTGTGCCTAAAAAGTAATTTCGTTCATAAAAGTTTTTCCAAATTTACAAACTTAAATAAATCAAATTCCTGCAAAGAAAATACATCACATTGAAAATCAGACAACCCTTTACTCGTTGAAAAAATCTCAACATGACACGCAATGGTCAAGGTTACAAAAAAACGAATAACAGGTTTTTAGTTGTTTCAGTAAACAGTACCCCAATTCAAGTACAATTAATTCCATTTTGAGTTACAAAGGATTGGTCGTGTGTTTATGCGGTTTCAGTTAAACTTAAATTAACCCAAAGTTACTTTACTACAATGATTTATCTCCTGACAGCGGTTTTCTGTGTGATATTTGTATTCATTTTGAAGCAAAAATTTAATGGGAAGCATCTACCTCCTGGTAAGGAGAATAAGATGTTTCGACCAGTTCTTTAATAAAACTTTAATGATTATTTATCAATTCACAAAATAAATAATTAAAACAAATTTCTATTATGCCTGAGGACCCATTCGCTGGCCAATTCTTGGAAGCCTGCCACAAATGCTCATGATAAATCTCACTTATCCACACAAGCAGATTGCCGGCTTAGTGGAAAAGTATGGTGGGATATTCTCTATTGGCTTAGGAGTTCGCTACACGGGTTTGTACAACGCATTGTGGAATAAGCATTATAGTTAATTACTATATTTTTTATTCAGTTGTCCTATCTAAGTTTGAAATTATGAAGGATCTCATGCAAAGAAAAGAAACTACTGACCGGGCGACTTTTGACTTTATACAACAAAGGAGTGACCATAAAAATTTAGGCGAGTTGCTATTTTTCAAAAATTAAAACTCAGATTTATTTTTTTTTCATTAATGTTTAGATTATACAAATTCCTGAGCGGTGTGGGTAGTCATACTTACTAAACAATCCACTAAAATACAAACAATTTATACTTATACATAATAGGTTTGCTTTGGTGTAATGGTGACGTTTGGAAGGAGCAAAGTAAGATTTCCTTTAAACTTTTGCGCCAATTTGGATTTGGCAAGAAGCATTCGATGGAAGAAACCATTCAAGCAGAGGTCAATGATCTTGTTATTGAAATTAAAGAAGAAGTTAATAGATCTGGGGGTATTTGGGAAGTTGACGATCATCGACTCTCTGCCTCTCAACTAAACGTTCTTTGGGCATCTGTTGCTGGCTTCAGATATGATCCACATTCTCCCGAAATCGAACACCTTTTAAATATCAACAAAGAAATTTCTGAATTGATCGGACCCAAAAATATACTGTCTGCGTTTCCGTTCTTGAAAATATTTCAAAGCTTAAGTGGATACAAAAGACATTACGAAGTTCACAAAAAGAGCAAAGATTTTGTGTTGGTGAGTAAAGACACTAGCTTAGCAGCAAATCAAATAGCGCAGTATTTTGGAAACAATGTATATATAATAATTTTGTAAAATATGAAATGTAAAATATATGTAAATATAAATTTTTATTTTTACAATGGCGACAGGAGTTACTGGAAACTACCAAACAGAGTCGACACAATGGTACTCAACCTGAAAGCTACGTTGAAGCCTATCTCGATGAAATTAAGAAAAATAAATTTGACAAAAACTCTAACATTACTGGTAATAATTGTTCATTTATTTCAATATATCAAGTAATCAATAGAATTATTCATATGATAATTTGCTAGAAATGATTTTTAAAGAAACCAGGCAAGTTTGTAATTTCCCTCAATTGTATTCTTTTATATGATATTTGAAATTTGCCTATGGCCTAATATTTACAAAAATTTAAATGTTGGTGGCAAGATATTAGCCTACAATCTATGTGGCCTGTAGTTTTTTAATCCTAAGAAAGAAAGAAAGTCTTATTATACTTTAAAACTCAGATCATATGTTTCGCTTGTAACAATAATTAATTACAACATATTATTCAATGTTAAGTAACTTCAAAATTTTACTTTGTGCATTTTATTTATTTTTTCAAATATGAGTGTGAATTTGGTGAATTTTTACCAAATGAGTGTACTAATTATTTTTTTTATGTAGAGGAACAATTGACAATTATATTGATGGATTTACTTTGGGTTGGAGCAGACAGCACTAGTACAGTTCTGTATTGGATAATACTTTACATGGGCTTGTACAAAAATGTTCAAAACAAGGTTCGAGAAGAAATCGCCAACTATACAAACGGGGAACTCGTCCACATTCCACCGACCGCACTCACAAGGTATATATATTAAGTAATCGCAAATTTTGAAATTGTGATTTATATTAGCGAGACCTAACCTGTAAAAATGTTGATCGGTCGAAGGATGTCACAATTTACAGTCATACTCTATACATAAACGCGGTAAAAATACGGATAGTGTTAAGCTGTAGTGGCACAATATAAAGTTATTTCGCTCAAACTAGCCAAGCAAGCCCGTCCAGTACAGCAATGATCCATAGATTCAAATTAAAACACTTCATTCCTCCTCTGAGTTTCATAAAAAAAAGACGGGAATAATAATTATTAATGCCCGTATGCTCTAGCATAAATTTTTGAGCAGCTGAAGCGTAATGGAGTTTTGAAGATTTCAAGTTAGTGTAATGCAATTGCGACACATTAGCGCACAGAACACCTATTGGCTATTCAAAAATTACTGTAAACTATAATAAATAATATTTTTACTTACTGAATTCAAAATTGTACAGCAAAATATATTTATAAGTTTTATTTATAAACTAGTAAAAACACCAGTCCTAATAAGGACAGAGATTAGGTGACATGAGAATTTAATTGTAAGATTTAAAATAAGTGTCATGCCCAGCTTTAACGTTTATCAGTTTGCAGGTAATTGTTTGTGTAACCAAGAAGACAAAGGCTATTTAGAGTTGCATATACCTGTTCCTGTCCACTTGCTCATAAGCGTAGTAAAAAAAATCTCTCTATGTAAACTCCCATCTCCCTACAAACCCAAACTTGTATGTATGTTTGTAACAGGGAGCCCACTACCTATTTGGTAGGATAGTGAGACTCACACCGAGCATGCGCGAAAATGACATATTTCGGTCACTGCTAATGGAAAACAGCGTTGTTTTCTGGGCGGATCGAGATACCTAGGCACACATAAATGTATGCCTATGGTAAGATTCGATCTCCGCCACCTAGAGGAGAGAGACTGATGCTCTAACCTCTCGGGCAACTCCGATCCCATTACAAACCCACACTTTGTCACGCACCCTTTTATTTATATAAGCAATGAGGCAAAATACGAAATATTTACAATTCAATACAGATTCTAAATACTTTTTAGTATGCCTTACACAAATGCTGTAATATTGGAGGTAATGAGACACTGCGCCGTTCTTCCTACAGTTATACCACGGTGTGTTGCAAAGGACGTGGAATATGACGGGTACACAATTCCCGCCGGAACTCTACTGTTTGCCAATATTATTGGGGTGACTCATGACAAAGAGTATTGGGGTGATCCAGAAGTATTTCGACCAGAACGACTACTCTCCACAAATGGTAGCCTTGATTCAGACAAAATAGGACATGTTGTGCACTTTGGATTTGGTGAGAACCACAATTTTAGCTTTGCTCTACATACAAAAAAGTACAAATTTCTCGGTAATTACAGGTACGAGAAAGTGTCCAGGTGAAAATATGGCAATGACTTTTCTGTTTATGGCTACAACCACATTGATACGATCCTTTTCGTTGGGAATAATTGGCGGAAGGGAGCCGTCACTTGAGCCTGAGAAACCATCGTTGATCCTTAAGCCAAAACCTTATGCTCTCACTGTTAAAATCCTGTGAACTATGAGAACGTTTTGTTCGAAGTATTTTTCCAAACAGCCCATCAAATATCCGATATAAGTTATTTAATTTAAAATTTAAAAATAAATTGTTGTATCAATAGCTTTCTTCTCATTATATTCAACGCACAATTTCTTCTTTGTGCGACCCAAGATAATTAAATTTTACAATTTAGTTTTGATGTTTGGAATTGTTCCAAACATTTTACCCGGGAGAACTGATGGACAATATTAAGGCGTAATAAATTTACTCCAAATAAGTATTGAATTAATCATAAATAAGTTTCTAATTTAATCATATTTAATGTCCAATTCCATGCTATGCAAGCTTAAACTGATGCCGCTTGATCTAGGGTTTAAAAAAACTGACAAATGGCAATAGAACGTAATAGCTGAACACTGGAAAATCAGGCTTCCAAACAAGTTTCAGTTACAATTATTTTGCCACTTTTTTTAAATGTCGTCTTAATAGTAAGGTAGTTAAATTCATTAAAATGCAAAAGAACACAAATACCAAGTGCAAGTACCAAGTGCAAACATTCAAAACAGGTTTGATAGAATTTAAATTCACCATTATGCCAATTAACTTTCATTAATCTTCCAAGCTCACATAAACAAAGCTACAAATTTCTAGTTCCAAAAGTCTATGTATATTTTATTTGAAAGTTACAATGAACAAAGGTTGTTACAAACAAGACAACAGATTCTTACTGTTACAGTACTTACGTATGCAAACACGTGCTACATTTGAAAAAGTTCCCATATTTGTAGACTTACTTAATAGTAGAGTTCTGACTCTGAGGTCATCCAGAAGTAATTTAACCGGAATAAATAGGGCTACTCTGCTTAAACAGAAGCCTTGTATCAAATAAATAGAATGTATCAAACCTTGCAAAATTTGAATCTTTAAAAAAAATAGGGCTACTATGCTTAAACAGAAGCATTGTATCACATAAAAAGAATGTATCAAACTTTGCAAAACTTGAATCTTTAAAAAAATATTTTGAAATCACTATTATAGTAGAAATATCTTTTATTTAACTTTATTAACAAAACAAGATAGGCTCAACTATCAGTAGTTAAAGTAGAAATTCTACGCAACTCAGCTCTTTGTTTGGCAGACTTAAAATTCACGATGTGCAAACCACATTGAGGTTACATATACAAAGGTATAAAAGTCTAGTTCCAGTAATCTAGTCCACGTGATAATTATTTGAAGGTTAAACCAAATAGTAAATTGCAATACTTACACCAGGTTTCAATGCCAAAAATTAAAACAAGTTTTGCATCAGCCTATATCTGCAAATAGTATCTATTCATTAGTAGTCCTTTGCAGTAGGTTGCTTAGTACTTACTACCTACTATATCAAAGTTTCTTAAATTAAAACTTGTACTACGGTAGCTTACACAATTTCCATAAAATTTTGCATGCCACAATGATAATCGTATTTCTTATCGTGTTCGTTGTTGCTTTTGTGTTGTATCTGAAACAACAGTCTGCTAAAGCCAAGCGTCAACCACCTGGTATAAATATGTAAATGATTAAGTTTAAATTATTTATTTGAATCTAAAACTCAATTGTAACAAAACCCCGAAATCTAAACTTTTTGGACAATAGTGAAGGATTTGTGGGCTCAAAGGCATAACTCATTTCGAAAGCGTAGAAAGTGTATTTAACCTTTCTTGTAATGTCCTGGTTTGAACACTGCTCGAAGTTGTTTGGTTTTCAGTACGAAACTAATACAAAACCGGCAGTAAAATTTTGTGTAAACCGTGTTGAGAGTATTAAAAAAATTAACTATAGTGCAATATAAGTATCTGTCAAGCCAGGTTAGGTTACTTTATCTATCTTAGGTTAAACTAGTTTACATTGGATTAGTTTTAGCTCATGGCGCCAGGCAAAACAAAAAAAGATCTCAAGATAAACAAGATCAACTTAATCAAAACTTAAGTCAATTAGTATATTGTTTTCTGTGTCGAGATTATTGTCAAACACAGACAATTTAGCCAGTTTTGGCAATTTTGTACTTGATCTTGTTGAAAATCAGGGTATTTATATGTTAGCAATTTAAGTTTCGTCACTTCATTGCATAATTACTCAGGAATTTAAGGTGCTTTATTTAATTTTGAATGGCGTAGTTGCTAGTTGGCTTCCGCTGACATATAATCTTTCAAAATTTGGTACATTGGTATAAATCACGATGATCATTTACACAAATTAACAGGGTTGGCAGAAAGTTGGCAACATGCGTTGTAAACAACGTTGGCAACGGTTGGCAATGGACCCCTTTGTTGGCTAACGTTGGATTCTATTAATAGAAACTACAATTTTTCGTAAAAATGCGAAAAAAAACTAATCAAAACGCACAAAAGTTAAAGGATTAACTAAAAATTAGTCTACTAACATGGAATTTTACATTTTCCAGTTGTGCCAGGATTGCAATTTTCCAAATATAAAATTCTGTATATCAAATTTTATTGAAATTTCAAATTTTTGCCTCTATACGCCGAACAGATACAATAAGACATCATTTTAGCTTGACTAAAATGAAGTCGTGAATAAAATCCACGTTTGAAAATGACTAAATTGTTGGAATAAATGTTGCCTTCCCAAAAATAAAAAATTTATTGTTAACAACACGTTGAAAACGTTTCCAACATTTCCAACGTCGTCTTGCTGAATACAACGTTGTTTTGCCAACCCTGCAAATTAACCTTGCATTTGTCTTCCGAAACTCCAGGACCAATCCGATGGCCGATTATAGGAAGCTTCCCTCAAATGCTTATGGTTGACGCATTTTACGTCCATAAGCAAGTTGCTGGGCTCGCACAAAAGTACGGAGGCATTTTTTCATTTGGATTCGGAGTCCACTACGCAGGTTAACTTGAATCGTCTCACAGCAGACATGCAATTTTTAAAAATATCTTACATCATACAGTTGTTGCGTCGAAATTTGAAATCATGAAAGACCTCATGCGATTACCGGAAGCAAATTTGGAAAGATCGAGATTCGACTTTTGGGAGCAAAGAAGCGACTTCAAAAATTTGGGCAATGCAAAAATTTCAATCAAGACTAAAGTGAAAAGTGTACGATATCATGCAAAGTAAATAAGTAATTTGTAAAATGCTAGGTCTTCTATCTGGCTACGGCAACGTTTGGAAAGAGCAGAGGAAGTATACAATGAAGCTTTTGAAGCAATTTGGTTTTGGCCGGAAGCACACCATGGATGAAACTCTACAGGCAGAGGTCAATGAATTTTATTTTATTTAATAGCACATGTAATGTTCACGTGTTCTAATCGTGGCCCATTCTACAATGACCAATCTTCAGAATGCTTTTGGCAATTACTAGTGGGATGTTTTAAACTAAAAATGGATCCACAGATTTTTTAATTGTAAAAAACAATTCTTTACCATTAATTTTTGAATTGCAAGATAAATATTTTTTAGTAAGCTCCATTAACAACGGAAAATGCCTTTGCCTTTTCATGACTTGGCAAAACAACAACATCATAGCTTCGTTTTGCATTAAACTTAACCGCAATGCAAATTAAGTTAATTTTTAGGCTCACGTAACCATAGATGTAAAAGTCCGGTTCCAGTAACCTAGTCCGCCACGTGCATATTAATTGAAGGTTGAAAAA